>CAJHNH020001112.1:465882-552033 GCA_905116865.2 Candidula unifasciata
TACAAATCAACGTAAAAGTCACTTTTTACTATCGAGAGGATGAAATGAGGAAAAACAGCCAAAAAGCAAACCAATGGGATTCTAGAGATACTTTTAGTAGTGAGAATGTGGCAAGGTAAACACCGGGTATGAATTGAGGAAATTCACAAGTTCAGCGAACCAATGAAAATCAAGAGACAATTTTTACTAGTTAAAAGCAGCGGGGGGGATGAAGTGAGTAAATTCGCAAGCTCAGCTAACCAATGAGATCCCAGGTTTAATACTGACGCAGAGCAGCGGCCAGCAAGAAAGCGCGGGAAAAAATCTGCAAGCTGCGGTCCTATTGGCTGTTAGAAAGATGCTATAGACTAAGGGTTGCGTGGCAACCCGAGGTCGCGGAATTCAAAGCTAATTAGTAAACACAATGATATACTAATAAAGCACCAAATCTACACCACAATATTATTTAAAACAATCACAAATCATGAATCACAGTCCTGAAAATGTAAACAAATCGATTAGTCCTCTGAAAATCAGTGGAAAATGGCAGCCAAAGGCTTAAAATGAGCGTTTTGTGAGAGCGTTGTGAAAATCAACCCGATCGCTGTGAAATGCAGTAATCGAATGAACTAACCTATATTTAATGCATCAATAAATACTAAAAAAGAGAATGCATATTCATAGTTAAGGGGAACCACTCTTACTGGCTTATGGGAGTAACTACAGAAAGTGCAATTGAGGACTCTAAAAATCAACGAGGGTTCAGGCTTCATTCCCTAAAAACATCTTATTTTTATTTTATTTTTGGGTGGGGGTTTCATGCGTCTGAGTACCCCGGTAGTGGCGCCAACGTGACAGATAGAGATTGGTCATTGCAGTAGTTAAACAGTAGTTAGTAGCAGTCAATACTGAATACCGCAAACAATGCAATGTACAACGTTGCACACTTAGGTCTTTCCTATGGCTTAAAACTTGTGGCTGCTGCTTCCCGTGTTATGTCGAGGCTGTTTAGCGACATCGGAGTACCCTCTCCAGGGCATAGGCCTGGGAATGTTGAAGTGGAGTATAAACTTGTTCCCAGGCTGCAGGTACCCCCCCCCCCCCTACATCGCCGGTGAAACCAAGGGAACGACCAAATGCCAGTACAGCCAAGATGTTGTAGGAATTGCTGAAGCAGCAGTGTTGAACCACCTTGAGTATTCCAGCTCTGGATTTTTACCTGACGTAACCAAGAGATGAACATCTCAGGCGTAATCATAGGCCACCAAGAAACGTAAATAAAACAAGAAAAAACCCCATCAATATTACAGGGCGTTTAGCCAGTTGAACAATGAGGGTGGGGGGGGGGGGTGTGGATTGCAGTGGATTATGTGGGTACCCATCGAATATTCGCTAGCTAAAATGTTAGTTGTTTCTGTTGTACTTTTTGTTTCTATGTTGTTCATTCTATTTTGTTCACAATATTTGAGCTGAAAACGGCCGGAAACACACCGAAAAAAAAAGGACTGTCAGAGTGAAAACGGGACGTATCTTTAGTCCGGAGTGGTGGTGTCACGTCAAGCCTGACTTGATACGGTCATTATAAAACCACAGGTGTATTTTTTTCCAGTGAATCAAGCTTATAGCCCATCTTAACATACTAACTTTTTTTCTCCACACAGGTCAACAACTTGTCGTGTTTGATTTCTCTTCTAACAACTCATGGAGTTTCAAGGACCCCAAATCTATGGGCCCTGATAAAGACAGGTAAAACTGTTATCACCATAATAAAAAAATAATAATAGTAAAAAGTAAAAGACCACTTTTACGTCGTTGGGGATATCTTGTTAGACATCTATTTTATACACATTACGTCGTTGGGGATATCTTGTTAGACATCTATTTTATACACAGTACGTCGTTGGAGATATCTTGTTAGACGTCTATTTTATACACATTACGTCGTTAAGGATATCTTGTTAGACATCTATTTTATACACATTACGTCGTTGGAGATATCTTGTTAGACGTCTATTTTATACACATTACGTCGTTGGGGATATCTTGTTAGACATCTATTTTATACACATTACGTCGTTGGAGATATCTTGTTAGACGTCTATTTTATACACATTACGTCGTTGGGGATATCTTGTTAGACGTCTATTTTATACACATTACGTCGTTGGGGATATCTTGTTAGACATCTATTTTATACACATTACGTCGTTGGAGATATCTTGTTAGACGTCTATTTTATACACATTACGTCGTTGGGGATATCTTGTTAGACGTCTATTTTATACACATTACGTCGTTGGGGATATCTTGTTAGACATCTATTTTATACACGAACTGGCGCTCAGGGGATCAATATAACCTAAGCTGTTTTCGCTTCCCAGGACAATTCGTGTTACTCATTTTAGGTTAGTTCATCTTAGGATCCCAGGTCAATAAAAAAAAAAAACAGCATTTGGACTAAAACGCGAGTCATTCGGCAGACGTCTAGACACTGCGCTACTACTACTCTCTCAACATCACTGTCCTTCATCTTCCCGTGTGACCCGCAACATTTACATAAAAACGCAACAACGATTGACGCCATAACTCATCAAGTAGCACTCATATCATCGAGCGTTGGTTGGTTTCGGCAGGTCCTTCTGTATGTAAATAGGGAAGGCCGTGGTTTCAGTTGTGATGATCTGCTTGTATGAACTTTGTGTGATCTTTCTATCTTTCTCTTTACTTAACACTCATTTAATATTTATCCCCTCTTCCTCTACTCCGTAACAATCGAGTTAGCCACAGAGCCGACATACCGGCATTACCTAGAGAAAATATCCAAAAGATGCTAACTACCCAGGGCCTTTGAAACGATGCTTGCCACTCTGCCCGGACCATGCCTGTCTCCACCTTTTTCTAGGCAAATTTACGTTCAGTAGTTAGCCAACAGTCGGCTCTGTGGCTAAGTCGATGCGAACGCTTCGTAATGCCGGGGTGCCGGGTTCAATCACAGCTGCACGCCATGCGCCTGGCGTTGGTTTCGACAGTGGTATCAGGGGGCCGACCGTCCAGTGGGCAAACTACTGGACGTAAATTTGCCTAACGAAACCACACAACAGCCCTGGGCTGCATCGGTTGGTTCTGCAACGTCCTGTAAAGGATACGCAACTAACCAGTTAGCCATTGCTTACTAAATGTTCAGCTCTTGATACCACTGTTAAAACTAACGCAAGCGGCGTGGTGCCAAATCGCCTGCAGCTGTAATCGAACCCGGCATCTCAGCATTATGAAGCGCGTTCGCAACGCCTAAGCCACATAGACTCATTTAGTGTTACCAGGTGATTTAGGACCCAATGGCTAGCAGAGTCGCTATGATCTGTGTGCAGAAAGAGCTCAGTGTTCTTAGCTTGGCTTGCTTTGCGAAAAAACAAAAATCGTTTTTTTTCCTCGAGGGTGGCTAGGTTGTGTGCGTCATATAAAATGACTTAGCATTGCTCGCCACCAAGTAGTTCTAAAAACGCGCGCGCACACACACACACACTCACGCACGGACGCACGCACACACACACACAACTCTTGCAGCGTTGATGCGATCAAAGGAGACAGACTGAAATACTCGCCCGACTGGGACGAAGTCTATCGGTCAGCAAATGGGCGACCCGGTCGCCGACAAAGCTCAGCGTTCTCTCTAATTCTGTTAAAATTGGACTTCAGCGAAATGCTTTCAGGGGACACGATCAGTGTCGTCATTTATTATCTTTTCCAGAAACATCACTATTCAAGGGCGTACCTACACATTTAGTCTGGGCATCGATGGTATAGCTTTATCACCCACCTTGAACTATGTCTACTACTCCTCTGTTGGTTCGAAACAACTGTGGCAGATTCCGACATGGGTACTTCGGGATAAAGACTCGGACTTTTCCGGCAATGTCCGTCTCGTTGGAAGCAAGAAATCCAATGCTGATGGCATTATGTTTGGACACAGGGGCTTGTACTACGGGGCGCTTGGGCTCAATGCTGTTTTTAAGTAAGTAAACACACAGAATGAATGTATGTCTGTGTTAGACAGACAGCCAGCCAGCCAGCCAGACAGACAGACAGACAGACAGACAGACAGACAGACAGACAGACAGACAGACAGACAGACAGACAGACAGACAGACAGACAGATAGATAGATAGATAGATAGATAGATAGATAGATAGATAGATAGATAGATAGATAGATAGATAGATAGATAGATAGATAGATAGATAGATAGATAGATAGATAGATAGATAGATAGATAGATAGATAGATAGATAGATAGATAGATAGATAGATAGATAGATAGATAGATAGATAGATAGATAGATAGATAGATAGATAGATAGATAGATAGATAGATAGATAGATAGATAGATAGATAGATAGATAGATAGATAGATAGATAGATAGATAGATAGATAGATAGATAGATAGATAGATAGATAGATAGATAGATAGATAGATAGATAGATAGATAGATAGATAGATAGATAGATAGATAGATAGATAGATAGATAGATAGATAGATAGATAGATAGATAGATAGATGGATGGATAGATAGAGCGAGAGAGAGAGAGGGGGGGAGGGGGAAGGCTGGAGACGGGATGGACAGAAACAGGGGCTTTCACAGAAATTGAACACAAGAAGAAGAAGAAGAAGAAGAAGAAGAAGAAGAAGAAAAAGAAGAAGAAGAAGAAGAAGACACACACCTGCAATACCGGAGTCGACATCGGTGCCGTCTCTGGCTTCAGTTTTGCAGGTGTGTGGGAATACGCTCGAACGGTACAATTGGGCTTGATGCTATTTTTCAGTAAACACACAAAATAAATGTGTGTGTTTGTGTCACACACACACACACACACGAAAGAGAGAGAGAGAGAGAGAGAGAGAGAGAGAGAGAGAGAGAGAGAGAGAGAGAGAGAGAGAGAGAGAGAGAGAGAGAGAGAGAAAGAGAGAGAGCTCAGAAACAAGCTTGGACTATGCGGCTCTCGGGGACAAGCCAGTGTTTCTCTGCGCGCTCTCTCTCTCTAGTGATTGACTCTTTCAGTACCAATCAACTTACTATGCGGTCACTGATTAATATATGCACAGAGTAAATGTCCTAACCTTTTCTGTTCAATTCTTCTATTACATTAATTCACTATAATCGCTTTGTTACTTTAACTCTCCTGTCCCATGACTGTATTATTTAAACTCGGTAAGACCCCTACATGGCTGATTGAAAGTACACACACTTTAGGAGAGGAGGTGCAGAAGAACAACAGCCTGTGACTAAAAGAGTTAAAGATCCCTGCTCACAGCAATGGCCGCATCAACTCACAATGCTACAGCCATATTTGTATAGTGCAATCAGCACTCTAAATGGTGATGGTCAACCTCAGGCCGGTCACCTTTACGTCCCAGGATATTTCCTTACTCTCATGTTAAGCTAGGGTTCTAATGTAACAAAGTCAGTACCCCTACCCCCTTTTTAGTGTTGTGCTGTTTGCACGACAAGACCCCTTATGGCCTTCACCCTTATGGTTAAAACTTTTCCACTGTGCTTAACAAGCACTTATATCCCCCCTAGGTCCCTAATCTAGTTTCTCACGTACTTCCAGTCGTCTGACTAGACATCATGTGACTCTCCCCGTCCTGCACAAAACAATTAGTTTACATAGTTAAAATTGCAATGACCCGGCGAGCTAAGGTCGCTGCAGAATCTGCAAAACAACGTGGGTAGGAGACCCCTGGGAGCAGGCTAGTAACCCCTTTATAAGCGATCGCCCGGGACCCTCGGACAGAGAAGGGACAAGACACAGACGGAGGCAGGCAAGAGGATAGACGGAGACAGGCCAGAGGAGAAGACGGAGATAGACAGAGGTAGAAGAAAGAGATAGGGACAGAGATAGATAGTAGAACGAAGTACCGGTCAGTTAAACAGGAAAGGAAGGTTCATTAGAAAGAGTAGATAAATAGATAGACAAAATTACAGATGTACAGTATCAGAATTACCGTTAGAAGTCATGGCCCATTCCAGGAAGTTACCATTGTTTGTACACGTGAAGACGGACTAGTTAGTGTATACCGTTTTGTAGTAAGAGAGTTTGACATTTTTAACCACCCTAACCACCCATGGGTCCAGTCGGATTCAGGCCTAGACACTGATTCGGGGTCGGGTACTGACTCAGAGACAGAAGAAGAAGAGGCCGGAGCACAGTAGACTAGAAGAACTACATGTAGGCCAGACTTCCTGAAATTCTCCAAATGAATTTTATAAGTAGAAGATAAAACATGTTGACCAACCTACACTAGGAGCCCGGTGGCAGTTAGAGACAATAGAACCAGTTAACAAAGTAAATAAAGAAGAACACAACGCGATTCTACGAATACTTAGCCACAGAGATAATTCAGCATTATTCAGAATATCATTTGATGTATTTTGTGACATTTGTTGGAGTATCATAATAAAGAAAGTATAGACAAGAATAGTTGTTTCCAGACACTTTATTATACAAGTAGAGTCACATGAGAAGCATGCAGCGAGCAAGACATCATCATCATTACCACTAACGACACGACCATCTTTCTCCTCGTCTATAAACATCACCAGCCACCCTTGTGACAAATATAAACGAACCTGGGACAGTAAAAGAGGCAGCTGTGTCACACTAGGTCAAATGTAATAATCCACAACATTGCAGATTTGTACTCAAAACCTTTGGACAGGTAAGCAAGCATCTATTTACGGTGCTTCTACACTTAACTTCATATAATTAACACAAAAAGTACTGCTTCTTATAGTCCATGAGGTGGTAGTGAAGTCTATCTACAACATTCTATCTCGTGTACTTTCAGTCAACTCTGACACAGTCCATGCCACGATGTCAGACTGTCCAGCATCTTCTCTCTCAGCCTCTTTTCCACCACACAATGTACTCGTGTTCTCCTTCTCATGACCTGATCAGAGAAAGTAGGTTTCTCCCTCTGATGTGGGCAGTCAGTTCTCTTCATGAGTAAGTTTCTTTCAAGACATCTTCATTACTTTGTTTAACACAACAAGTCAGAAGTGTTGAACTAAATCCCCCTCAAAGATATCATATAGCAATCTCAAGTACTTATTGGATGTTTATGGTTTTACTAGACCTTTTTATGTTCAATAGTTTGCCTATGCCTTCTCGGTAAGATTCATACGACGATTTCATGTTCCCATGGCAAAAATTGCCTTGTGCTCTGAAGCTGATGAGTTTGTTTCACAGACTGCTGTGTCATTTAGTTCATGAGCCCAATTCTTCTGTAGATCCCTGGGAAAAAGGGGAAAGCCAGATTTTATCAGCATTTTCTGACCAAATGTTAAAAGTATGAGAACACATGTTAAAAGTATGAGAGCACATTATGCTATGTAGAGTATTATAAGGGTAAATTCATTCAAACATCAGGCCTTGCTTGGGACTGAAAGAGATAAGTAACATAATTGTGTTATATTTGCTGTATCTTTGAAATCTTCTCTCCAGGTGGGACATAGAAATGGACATCTTGTCCCAAGGTGTTTCTGAAGGGGAAGTTACCCTTGTCACTGACACGCCAGTGGCACAGAATTGGGAATCCATGCAGTGGCCAGATGGTTTTGCGTTTGGTAATCCAGATATTGAAAATCTATATTTCATTACCAACCGAGCACACCTATATCATGCTGGGATATTGGACTTCTCTGGTGGTCAAGGACCCAATTTTAGAATATTTCGACTTCCTGTGAATGATTCCAGTTATTTAACTAGCCCACAGCATCACTTTCCACATATAGGTATAATAGGTTAATAGGTATTCCCAATCACCTTATCAAACGAAAGAAACAGACAATTATATTTAGACTTTGTGGCGGTGGTAGAGAAGGCTTTGGAAACAGATGGCAGGATCAAGAACTATCAAAGGAAATCGGCTTCATAACACACACTTGTGAAGAAGATTCGGTCTGCAAGAGTGTCAGTGACAAGATTCCATACTTTAACGCTCCCATCTTCCTGCAAAACAAACAACAGATTGGAAAAGTTGATGAAATATTTCGCCCCATTAAGGACTTTTACTTTTCAGTCAAATTATCAGACAACACGAAGGCAACGTCCTGTGATAAATCAGCCAGGTTTTACATTGATCTAACCAAATTGTTGCCACTTGCAAGGTTCCTGCCAGGGCCATGGGGAGTAGGCAAAGGAGGTGGCGACAGAGGCTGAGGTAGAGGAGGGTTTGACAGGGGCAGAGAGACAGGGTTTGGTAGATGTGGACGAGGTGGTTTTGATAGGGGTAGGGAAGGTGGTAGTTTCAGGGGGAACAGGGGCAGAGGATTTAGAGGCAGGGGAGGTTTTTAGTTTCAGTGAAAGAAACTAATCTTCATCATTTCTTGAGAATGTTTGCATCATGTACATAATAAACATGAAGAAAAATGACCAGGAAAAGGTGTACAAGTTACTTGAGAACTCTGGTGTTGATGTGATGTAGCTGTTGCTGTACTTGTGCCTGATGTTTTTAAACCATTAAATACTAAATACAATTTAAAAAAAAAAATTATATTTAGACTGTGTATTAGATACAACAGAAGGTGCTGCCATACGTACAAGAAATTCAAGACTAGGGATTCAAAACTGTGCCCATGTTGCCAGGCACCAGTGAATGCTGAACACATGATACAGAATGCTCCTTACATGCAGTAGACAGATCTCAGGTTTTGTCAGTTGGCATTGGAATGGAAACCAAACTGTACAGAATAATGGAAGATATGCTTCACACCACATAATTCCTAGAGGCTTGTGGCTTCTCATCTGACTACTGGCAGAGTGAACGAAAAAAAAAAAGGATATTTCTGTTCTTCTTTTCTCTAGTCTTTGCTTTGCCTTTCAGTGTCAGGTTTTGAAGAGGCACCTAGTGTAAACGTAGGTATCTGCTTCATGGATGGCTTCCCTTTCCACAGACTGAGCTATGAATTAAATAATTTTCCACTTCTTTTGTCATTCACATAGAACAGCGTGTTTCGATTTGATAGATTAAAAATTTATTTTAACAAAAATTAGACCTTGTTCAACCTCCCTTAGTTATAATTGTGGTCTTGTTTTCATTGTGCCATGTTTAATGGCTTAGTTTCCCTGGTTGAGGTTATTATCACCTCTCTTTGATTAAAAGCAAGATGGTTTCTCTTGAGCTTTATTAATAATAATTAGTTTAAACCTGTCATCCTCAGAAACACACTTAGGGGTTTTTGATGATAGAAAGTCTTTGGGCAGTGGTCACTACCTCTATATAACAGTTCCGGTACTGATTGCAACTTCATACCCCTGTGTGGGTTATGGGGCCCCATTGGGAGGGGGGAGGGGGGGGGCAGACAAGAATAGACCCACTGCTTTCCTAACAAGCATGTTGTAGAAGTCGAGTTACTAGGGGAATCCTTCAAAGTCGGAGTGCATCTGCCCAAGAAGCAAGGAACCAACAGTTTACATACAATTAGGCCAGATCTGTAACATGGATGCACATACAAAACCCATGTTGTTGAACAAAGCTAAAGTCTAGAAATGGATGAACAGCCAGCACTTTCTGTCAGGGTTTACAGCTGATGAACGAAAACAACCACAACAACAAATGCAGTGTGTAATAGATGTGGTGTGATTATATGTAAAAGTAAGTAAAGAATTCTTTTCCATACCTACAGGTGCATTGAGCATACAGGGCTAGATCTATTTCTTATAGACGAAGCGACACCTGGTGGGGAAAATGGTCAACATCACGCCCGCTGGCTTTGCTTCCCAGGACTTTACCTGGTACCCATTTAAGGCTAGGCTGACCTGGAAGCCAAGGTCCTGAACCCAGGAACCTAGGATTTGCAGTTGAGCTTCTAGCCGCTAGACTGTGGCGGCTCCCAGTAAGATTATATGTACCCCCAAAAAATAAGATAATACTGAAGGTTTGAAAAAAAAAAATTGTGAGCTCATCTTTTTTCATATAAAAATCCCATTATGACATCACTCTGCTCCACATTACCAAGCCAACAAAACCACTATTATCATGGTCATAGGGAATGAAAGTAGTTAATTATTTCACTCATAAAAGTGAGTAAATTAAATTATTATTAATTATTTTAGTGACTTGATGACTACAGTGTCGCAGTAGCCATCACACTTGCCTGTCTGCTCAGTGGTCATAGGTTTCAATAACCCTGGTCTCCATGTCGGTTCCAGAGCCCCATTATGGGGTAAAACAAGAATAGACCATGGCCAAACTTTAGTACAGGCCTAGCTACTGACGTCATCAGCGGGACGTGACGTCACCGCCGCTGGCTAACGTTGTTACTTTTTCACTCAGACAGTACCTGTTTTTTGTTGTTGTTCCCGGCTGTCCCCTGAGTACTAGCCCACAAAAAGTATAGCAGTAAGCTCATGGCTATTCAACAGTCAGCCCGTGGACCAAATTTGGCCCGCTGAGGCCTAGCGAGTGGCCCGCGGATCACTGCTGGTTGCAATGAAATAATGGTTTTTCTAAGCTGGGACTTGGACTGCTGGCCCATAATGATCCCTAATTTTACAATGTTGGCTTCTGAGTTAACCTAAATTGACTTAGTTGAACAGCCCTGGATATAGGTATTGACAATAAGACATAGAAACAAAGCACAACAGAAACTAATCACATATTCACAATACGACATAGAAACAGAAAGCGCATAAGAAACTACTGACATATTCACAGTATGACATAGAAACAGAAAGCACAACAGAAACGACTCACATATTCACAATATGACATAGAAACTAAAAGCACAACAGAAACTACTTACCATGTAGCTGTCCAAATTGAAGTTACATAATCCATGAAATCCATTACTGGGTGAATTTTGTCAGTCTGTAACTTTCCAAGAAGTATAAAACTGGCTTCTATGGTTGCAAATAGATATTTGATTAGAGAAAGCACTGCGGTCACTGTATGCAGCAGTGCACTGTGTGTTTCCTTGGTCAGTTTTCCTTGACAGCCAGTCAGCTTGTCCCACTTTCTTAGCCATTCAGCAAACTGTTCAAGATAATGCACTTGTTCATCATCATTTGACAATACAGGATTTGAGAATGAGTTCAGTGTCTTTTTACCTACAAATTTACTTTTCACATTAACAATATGCCACCATCTAAGGATGGCTTCAATAAAATCTGCTGTTTCATTACTGCCTACTAGACGCAGAGCAGCAACATTGTATTCATTAAAAATTGCCAAAGCAAGAGGAACATTCTGTTTGTCCATGCTGGAGGGATAGATGGCTTTGTGGGAAAGTTTAGGTGCCAGTTTTGCAATATTCTTTTGCTCACTATAATACAGTTTCTTTAAATGAGAAAAGTTAGCTTCTGCAGCTCTATCACTATCACAGGCGTTTAGCATTTGTCCAGTTATTAAAGGATAAGTAAATGTCTGGTTTGTGTCCTTCTGGTTGATCCAGTTCCTCCACATGCATTTTAGCAAGTGCACAGAATCATGCAGTAAAAATATTTTTTTATTAGCAAAATCTGGGTTCTCAATAAAAGTTTGGCTTGATTTCAGGAGATCACTGTAAACTCTGCGATTGACAGCACTATTATCTGCAATTACAGCAACCACTGTGAAACCACACTCCTGTACAAAGTGGATACAGTGGAGTAATTTCAAACGTAGATCCTGAGATGTCATTCTGTTCACAGGTGAAAGTTCTATAATTTCCTGGTAGCTTCCAAAAACTGAAGATATGAGGAAAGCCTGCACTGTTGTTGCTGCTTCTTTTGCATTGTCTGCATTGCCAAATATTTTGCCCCCAGAGTAAGTAATTGCAGATTTAACATATATTTCATCCATCTGAACTACTACAATCTTTTCTAGCTCTGTTAGTTTGTCTTGTTTCAATTTCAAGTACTGTGAAATGCTGCCAGTATGAGTAGACAATGACAACTGTGAAGTTAAATTGTGCAGTGTTCTTTGATGAGGCAGGCACAACATACGAGATTTTCTTATAAACCGGTAGCATGCTGGAGATTTAATGAACAGCATGAAAGCGAAACATAATGTGCTACAACTGTAACGCCTTCTGTTTTTTAACACGGTTAAAAGTTGCAGCTGCTCTGCAAGAAAGTTTACTTGTGTGTCAGTTACTTCATCAGCTGTCCCATTAGGAGTCCACTGTTGCTCTGCAGCACTCTTCAAAATACTTCCTGCTTCTTCCACTAAATCTGTGAAGCTATTTTGGCTTTGAATTTTACTATAATCCCAGGCATTGTAATGAATTACACGATTTTCAAGCTGTGACCATCTCACAAGTTTATTGTTGTCTACAATCCATTTAAGGTCTTTGTCTTTAAATTTTTTATTTCGAACAAAGACTTGTATAGTCATATCAAGTAACACCTTTATGCTGACACCTATGGATGGTGCAGAGTCTGACTGTATGGTAATGACATACAAAACAATACATGCTAAAGCTCCATCTACAGAAGTGTGTTTCCAATTTTTTTTCAAAGTGTCCTTTCAGTTTGTTTCCTATCTGTGACTCCAGATCTTGGAAATCTGTAATGATATCTGAGGACAGCCAATCATTTACTTTTTGATCATAATTACGATTAATATGTGATACACGTTCCTCTGGAGTTTTGCGAGAGGCTGGTACTTTCACCGATAAATAGGATGGAAGATCTGGAAAGATAGTTGGATAAGCATCTTTTTTTTAAAGCGGGATTCTTTCTTGGGAGTATATGCTCGATTCCAGATTTGTCTGTATATTTATCAGACACAATAATATCTGACGTACGAAAATGTTTTATACATACTACACTGGTTTTCCCAGGATTCCAATTTTTCCGTGGAATATGTTTCAGCCATTTGTCTCTTAAAAGAGAATTCGAAGGGAATCTGAAGCAACTTACATATCCTCTAGAAAGGTCATAATTTGAACGACACTCGGGTACAGAACATTTAGCAGGCATAGTTCCTCGAAAACCAACACACTGACGATAAATCCAACGTAAATTGCAGAAGTTGCTTACTAAATCTACTCCCTGAAATACCGCTTATAGGTGAATCAGACGTGAAAATTAAACCACATTAAAAACTTTCACAAGAAAAATACTGAAACATCCATTTTGAGTTTGCCTCGGGAAGTGACGTCACCAGTCGAGTTTCAGGGCCTGTAATTTTCGAAGGCGTCGAATAGACCCACTGCCTCCCCTTTTTTTTTATAAAAACCGGCAAAGACTCCAAGTTTCTTCGGCTTCTACTTCTATTCCTCTGGTTTCTTGAGGCAGAGTGTCAGACAATTATAACAATTCATTTCTTTTAAACACAATTTTGAAATAGTTTTTTTTAAATAATTCTTATGGAGCGAGAGTGTTTACTTAGCAAAAGCTGGTTTCAAAAAGAACTAAACAATTGTTACAAAATGTTTTAATTGTAACACAAATTAAATATACGCTTTTTATAATTCTGAGGATAAGAAAACAGATGAACCATACACATTTTTTACATTTCTACATTTTATATGTTATTTAATTAAAAAAAAAAAATTTAAATATTAAGGCACAAAGAATAACAAATGCATGTAAGGTCTATTTCCATGATTCTCGTATATGAACATCATACATATCCAAACATGGACATATTCATATCCATACTCAGACATTCATATCCACACTGACATTCATCATACATAGCTATAGATGGACCTATTACATATCTATACGTGGACCACACATATATACATCCATACATAGACCACATACATTTCCATACATGGACCACATACATATTTGCATTTGGACAATATACAAGTCCACACATTGACTTCACACATATGCATATATCAACTACATACATATCTTCTTCTTCTTCTTCGCGTTCACCAGCTGTAAACTCTGGCGGAAGGTTCTGGTTGCTCGTCCACTACTGAACTGCAGTCCTGCTCCAGAACCTGAGTGTTGAGTGTGCATCAGTTTTACAGATCTCATTCTCTTGAATACAGACTGTTGGTTCCTTGCCTCTCCGGCAGATGCACTCCAACTTCAAAGGAAGCTCCCTAATTAGTTGACTCTTTCGACATGCTTTTGGGGAGGCAGTGGGTCTAATCTTGTTTTCCCCACAATGGGGCCCCGGAACCCACACGGGGGACATATGTATCTGTATATGGACAATGCACATATCCAACAAGAACTTCATACATATCCATACAGGGCCCACATCCATAGATGAACAACATACAATCCATATATCCCACATAGTAACATGTACATATTTATATTTTCAAAAAGTGAAAAGGACGGATAGTTAAGAATGTAATATTTACAATCTGTTCATTACTGGTTTGAGAAAAATAAAGGCATTTTATGTGAACATTAAAATAGCTATAATGAGCTTTAAAACATTTTAAAACACTAAATATATTTTTAAATATTTAAATAAAAAGCCTAACTGGTAGACATACAGTTAAAATATTTTGGCATAACAGTAAATCATTTGTGTGTGTATATATATATATATATATATATATATATATATATATATATATATATATATATATATTTATTTTGTTTGTTTTAGTATCCAGAAGCCATGAGTTGTTAACCCTTAGGCTCGGTATTATGGATATCACAACCTTTCGGCCTTGATTCCATTGTAAATACCGTAAATCTGGGAGAAAATGTGGCTTTCCTGCCTACCCCCGGGATTGAACCCGGACCACAAGGAGTACGTCACCCGGACTCCGCAAAATCCGGTTTAGCCAATTCCGCTAGAGAGCCGGGCATATATATATATATATATATATATATATATATATATATATATATATATATATATATATATATATATATATTTATATATATGCACACACACACATACATACAGGGTGGACCATATTGATGGGACACATTTATATTTATATTACAGCGAGCAATAACTGTCATGCATGTTTTAGATATAGCTTAATAGGAAGTGTAAGGATGGGAGTTACTGTTACATGTTTCTTTCATTGTCCCCTACCATCAATGAACTGAAGGACAACATCCAAAGGGAGATAGTGGTCATTCCAGCCAAAATCCTGTGCAAAACTTTGCTGAACATAACTGTTAAGGTCAAAGAATGTTCTCTGCAAGGTGGTGTCCATCTCAGGGATGTAGTCTTTAAACACAGAGCAAAATTCCCATCCTTTGGCAGTGTTTTCCATATATTTGGTAATAAATGTAGCTTCCTACATGCTCCACATATACATTTGAAATGTGTCCCATCAATATGGCCCACCCTGTAGCAAGTTGCTGGCCTAGGACAGTGGTTTAAATTAGCTAAGACCTACAGACCCTTCTGTTCTTTCATAATATCCTACCCCAGATGACATCACAGGACAGTCCAACATTTTAGAGGGTAGTGAGACTGGGTTTCCCGAGTTTCTGATGCTTTTAACAACCACACAAAAATCTAGAACTGACCCTAACCTCTACCCACCTACGTCCCATGAGAGAGTGCAGCCTAGGTCCCACGACTACATGCAGCCTGGGTACCACAACTGCAGAATGGCTAGGTCCCATGACTGCATGCAATCTATCTACCACCCCCTGAAATATTAGACTGTCCTGTGACCTGTAGATTTTCCCTGTTTGGGGTAGGATATGAAGACAACACAGACCCTTCTTATTTTCTAATGTCTGGCTAAGTGCAAAGTATGTTTGTATGTATGATATATGTACACATGTATATATTTAAATCTGTGCATTTACCATACAAGTTTTTTGTGTTTTCACTTGCTTTCTGTATTAATACAACATGTTTCTAGATGGAATGCAATTGTGGTGTGAGAGAGGGGTGCTTAAGCTAGCTGAATGTGAGACGGGCCTAAACGGCCAATTTGTGACCCTTTGAAAATAAAGTTTGTTTGTTCCTTTGTTCAAAGGTCTGCCATGGATCACATTTTTTTTTTAATAGTCATACTGAAGAACTTATTATAATGATAAATATTGAAATAAAAAAAAAAAAAATGGATTCCAAAGATGAAGATTTGGGAATTGGGGTGGGAGCTATTTCTCAAACCTCTTAATCCTTTTGTTCCCTGAGAACACTCAAAAAAAGGGCAACGAACCTGTAGCAGTTTTTGGAAGAAAATCCATTAAAACAAACAAAGCCAGATCTATAAAAAAAATGTGCACACAAACCTCAAATTCTGGAGCAAGATTGAAGTAGATGAAAAGCCTGAACATTCGGCCTGAGTTTTCAGCCGTGAATGCTAAGAAGAAAAAGAAGAGGAGGAGGATGACAAGAGGGGTGAACTGACCATGATAACAAAGGATAGAATGACTTGGCATGAGTTGGTTGAGGGCCTATGCTACATTAACAGGTAAAGAGCAGAAGAATTGAGAAGACTAAGATTGCTAAGGTTACAGAGCATGTATACATTTAAATCTAGCTTTTGCAGTGAGAATAAAATAAAACCATATGTTATTGACAAAATGTTACAATGAAATTTTTATTACTGTCATGAGTTGGAGAAACAGTTGGTTCATTCTGAGGGGGCAAAGAACAGAAGCATTGCCTCTCAACAAGCATATTGTAAAAGTTTGCTAATCAAGGATTTGCTGAAATCAGATGTTTTGGGCAGAAAGGGCAGATACCACAACCTCAATGTAAACCAAAACACAACATGCTGATCACATTTGTAACAATTTCTCTCAGTTATTGCTAAAAAAAAAAAATGGCTCATGACCCCATGGAATTCCCATTAAAAAATATCCTACAATAAATAATTTAACAGAAACCACTAATGAATTTGGTTAAAATGTATTTATCTACACCAGTCCTTTACTTTTACTTACACACCCCCCCCCCCCCCCCCCATATGTATATAAAGATAAATGAAGGGAGTAATAAACATCAACAGGGTAAAGCATTAAATGGAATACATTCCCTGAGAAAACTTATTTATTGGGTGACTCATGCCATGATCCTGTGACCTCTATTACTAAGGCAAAGAGAAAATCAGGATGTCAACTTGGCCTTAAAAAACTTGTGTTTTGCTCACAATTTGACAGAAACTCGGGTTTAAAAAGACGATGAATGAATACATTTTATTTTTAAACAGTGTCACAAATTGCAACAAAGCTTTTATGTTCATATAACAGAATACATAATATGAGTAAGTATAAGGTAACAACACAAAGACATTTATCTATAAATGAATGGAAGAATCATAGATCTCATGTTATCAGCTCAGACGTCTGACTCCTAGAATATGCTAGCTGTGTTCAATGTATTTCTTGCATCAGTGCCAGGAAGGTTGATAACTTGCTCATTATCTTTGGTAAATCATCTCCTCCTTTCAAATTCTTTGTGAATCCACTCTGAATCTTCATAAAAATGAGGCTCTCCTAGTTTCAGTGCAGTTCTTTTGTAAAAATAGTAGTAGAAAACTGCAGCTGTGAAGACAGGAAAAAAAACAACAATAAAATAAATCATTTTCAAACTGTTTAAAACAAAAAAGGACATAGAAAAGAAAACTTGTTCGGTTTTTTAATTTACATGTAAATTATACAAAAGGCATCTTAGTGAAGAGTAGCACAATTCTCAAATGACCATCACTGATGATAAGTGTTAAAAACTTATTGTGACAAGTTGTGAGGCGCAGATAGATCATTATGGTCTAAGGAGAATGGCGCTGCGAGGAGTTACCATGGGATCTGGTCGACGCTCAACACTTACAGGAAGGATGAGACGGATATACAATCAGACGGTTACTGGTACCATCAGAATTGAAACTCTTTGTTCACTGCTGAAGATGGGGACTGAGCACTTATGTGAGTGCTGTGATGTCAATTCTTAATTCAACATTACAAAAAAGCCAGATCTGTTAAATGGATCTGCAAACCACACTGAGGTTCTGGAACAAGACTAAAGTCCGGAGGTGGATAAACACCTAGAACATTCCACCGGAGTTTACAGCAGGTGAAGGCGAAGAAGAAGACAAAGAAGAATTTTGTTGTTAGTTCAACCTCAGAGATATATATCTATACATCTTCTCTTTTGTATTACCAAATGGAGAATGGACGCTCAATGATTTCAGGTTAAGCCTTCCTACTGTTTCTTGTAGTTCCTTCAATGTCTTTTCAGTATTTCTTAACTTTGATACAAATTCTCTTAACCTTGTGTTTTTGGCTTATATTTTTCATCCCCGGTGGGTTACGGGGTACCATTATGCCTCAACAAGCAGGTCATAAACGTCGGCTAATTAGGGAAGTGCCCTTCAAATTTGGAGTGCACCTGTTTGAGAGGCCAAGAACCAATATTATGCCAACAAAGAAGCCAGGTCTGAAAGAATGAATATGCATGCAAAACTCAATCTGGAACAAGACCAAAGTCCAGAAATTAGGGCTGTACCGAATATTCACTTCGTATTCGCTTTCGAATAGTGGACCTATTGACTATTCGGCCAAATAGTTGCGGTCGGGCCGAATACGAATAGTAGTTACCTTACACCTGCTTCTGCATACACGGCTGACAACATGGAACGATTGGTTTTGTTGAAAGCTAATGCAGCTTTCATGCATTAACTAAGCTGTCAGTGACAATTTCCAAGTTTAGTTACTTAGGATTCTTTCATTCCTAGTTATTAGTTACCACAGACTGACTGAAGGCTGCAAAACTTAAAGTGTTTTTAAATGTATAAACTCCGGTCACATCCAAGCCGATAATATGAAAATCAAACGAACGGAAACATGTAAGTACTTGCTTGCAAAATTCAACTGCTCCAACATGATGAAAGAAGAAATACAATCTAGAATACAATCCAGAAATATAGTATACTATGCCCTTCAACATCTGCTAAAGTCAAAGTGCTGTCTCGCAACACCAAGATCAAAATATATGAAACATTGATAAGACCAGTCATTTTATATGGCTCTGAAACTTGAAGCAAAAATAAAATAGATGAGGCCTTATTACAGGTTTTCGAACCCAGTCTTAAGACAAATCTTTGGACCCATCAAAGATGCTAACAGCGAGGAATGGAGAGTGAGAAGCAACAACGTAACACATAATCTGTTTAAATCACCATTGATCTCTGGCATCACGAGAGCTAACAGACTAAATTGGTTGGGGCATTTTGAAAGATTGTCATATGATAGAGAAGTAAAACCGTAAATACCTGAGAGAGGAATGGGCGTAGACCACGAGGTAGACAAAAAATAAGTTTGAGAGATAATGTCCCGCCAGACCTGCAAACAATTGGTGTCACAAATTGTGAAGATAAGGCCAGCCAGAGAGATGAATGGAGACGAGTGATATCTGCAGCAGTAAACCTCAAGGGCTCAGAAATCGAAAGAAGAAAATGACTATTCTGTGCTACTTCTTGTGAAGTAAAAGTTCAGCATACACTTGACATTAAGAATGTGTATGTGTGTGTTTTTTTTAAAAGATATATTTATACACTATTCGTATTCGTATTCGGCCGAATAGTTGGTCCCGTTATTCGTATTCGGCCGAATAGTGAAAATCACTATTTGGTACAGCCCTACTAGAAATGGACAAATAATCATAACTCTGGAGTTTACAGTCAGTGAATACTAAGAAGAAGAAGAAAGATATTTCTGTCAACTTGTGGATTCCAGAAGATCAACATTATATTATTGTTATTAACAAGCTTTCTTAGAGTGTCCTACCCAATGTGAGAATATTTTCCTAACTTCGTGCTTGCCTGAATTTGTCAAGTTGTGTCTATGATTTCTATGCT
Source organism: Candidula unifasciata (assembly GCA_905116865.2). Taxonomy (NCBI): domain Eukaryota; kingdom Metazoa; phylum Mollusca; class Gastropoda; order Stylommatophora; family Geomitridae; genus Candidula; species Candidula unifasciata. Next base: position 485,604 of record CAJHNH020001112.1, read on the forward strand.
AGTGAAAGAGCCTTTATTATAAACTTCTTCTGTTATTCATATCCAAATGGAGTTGTTGTTGTTGTTATCGATCCAGTGGCGCATGAGCTTTCGCCCTTTGGCCCAATGCCATGTAGTGGAATTTGCATGTTTTCACAAGCTGTTCTTTTCCTCCGTACAAGGTGTTCCACTTGTCTGGTCTCGGAGGGAGTAGCGCTCTTCTTGTCTCACTGAGTTTTGGGCACTCAAAGAGATGGTGTTCATCAGTTTCGTAGGGGTAGTTACATAGCTGGCACTCTGGGGAGTGTTGTGGCTGTATTCTGTTTAGATGTCCATTGAGTGGAGTATGTTGCGTTCTAAGTCTGAAGATGGTGGCCTGGTCCCTTCTTGTTAGATGGTTAATGCTGTCATAGGGCCAGCCATATGTCTATAAACCTCTTTTCCAGTGTCTCCCATGGCCCATCTGTTCAACCAAGTCTCTTTATTTATAGCTCTTATAAGTGTTTTTGCTGTCTGTAGGGTTGTTGGTGTAGGTGGTTGTTCTTGTGTTGCTCCTTTCTTTGCCAATCTGTCAGCTCTGTCATTACCTGGTGTGCCGGAGTGACCTGGAATCCACTGCATCACTATTCTGATGTTGTATGAGGTAATAAGTTGATCCAAATGGAGTAAAGACCATCAGTTAATTCACATTAAACCTTTTGTAGACATGTTTATCTATCTATATCCTCTGATGTCACTGTTGACATATAAGGCATTCACAGTGATCTCTATTGCTGCAGGTTCATTGCTTTTCTGCATGTCGGACAGTTCTTATCAGCTGTCCGTACTGGTGGCAGAGCACTTATGGTTTATAACCATGTGCAATGACGCTGGTTCACATCTCCTGACTTTACCTTTTTTTTTTTGTTGTTGTTGCTTTTCTGCCTGTGATATACCATGTCATTTTACATTCCTTCATTTCCCTTTTTACTGTCCTTTTCCAGATTTTCTTAGGTCACCTGTTCTTGACAAAGTGTCATTAGACATTCTGCAAACATCTTCATGCTAGACATGTTTATGGTGGTTCAGTTTTGTGGCTAAAGTTGTCTACATTATATCAAAGCCAGTCTCATATAAATCCTCCTGGCTGCCTCTCACAACATGCAGGATAAGAAGCAGTGCTCCCATTGTGGGTTGTGGGACTCCACTTTGGAGAACAAAGAACAGATCCACTGCCTCCCTAACAAGCATGTTGTAAGAGGCGACTAGTTAAAGGCATTACCTTCAAAGTCAGAGTGCATCTACCTGAGAGGCAAAGAACCAACAGTCTGCACAGAAATAAGCAGAATGTTAAGATGAATGCTAAAAAGAAGAAGATAGTGTTTCATTACTGCTTAACACAAGATCCCGACATCATCATTATTAAGCATAGGAAGTCCTGGTTCCCCATCCAACACAATAACTGATCAGGTCAGTGCTCCAGTCCTACTCCGTTCACATGGTCAAGCTATCCAGGTATTTATCCCTTTTGTCCTTCCCTTCATCTTTTTTCACATTAATCTTGTCAGTTGCCATACATTTCCAAGTCCATTCCTTTCCCTAACATATCACAAACAATAGTGCCACTCACTAATCTTAACATAAATTCACAAGAAAACTAAAGATGTACCTATCCTCTGGAAAGCAAAAAGAACATGGTAGCCTCTGTTATCCCAAATGTAGAAGTTCACATCCCCCCATCTGAGATTCTGTAACAAAATGAATGTATATATATATATATATAATGGTTTATCCTTTTTATAGCAAAGGATTGACTTTAAAAAAAGCCATAAGAATGAAACTGACACTACCCACAATGAAACTCTTTGCTGGCTGCTGAGAAAGGGGACAGTGTGCGTGGGGGAATATCCTGAGTGCAGTGTTGTCAATTCTTAGTTCATTCATTTTTCTTCTTCTTCACGTTCACTGGCTGTAAACTCTGGTAGAAAGTTGTGGTTGCTCGTCCATCTCTGGACTTTAGTTTTGTTCAAGAACCTGAGTGTTGCATTCACATCCATGTTACACATCTGACTTATTAGTATGCAGACTGCTGGCTCCTTGCCTCTCAGGCCAATGCACTGCAACTTGAAAGCAAGCACCCCAATTAGTCTGCACTTACAAAATGCTTACTGGGGAGGCAGTTTTCCACACAATGGGGTCCTGGAACCCACATAGGAAATTCACTCATTCAGTTAAAAAAAATATTAAATGAACATTCTTAACATTTCATTAATAATACTCACTAAATTAGACAAAGGATTTACTCATTTAATATTTTACCCACTGTGTCTTAAATAATTTTATAAAGGTACCGGAGTTTGTTTTATAACAAGCTGGGCATCTCGGTCTGCTCTTTATTAACATCTGTGTGTGTGATGAATGTAGATAATATTGACTTTCTCTGCTCACAGGTGTTCCTCTGGTTCTCTATTTTAATTAAATACACCTTCAGTGTTCCATTTCATGATTACCAGTGGTGGAAGTGTTTCCTCACAGTTAGAAGTGATACCGTGTCCTCCCCGAGCAACGCAGGAAGCCGCAGGGTGGTCGGTGGCTAAGGGTAAACCTGTTTGAGATGAGACAGCGAGTCTTGGTTCCACTTGATTGTTACCCAACACGGTAGTACCATAGTTGGATAAATATTTGTGCATGGTCATACAGTTAACTGTATGTGTCGATTCCTCTCGACGCAAAAAAAAAAATGGTTGACACATTCTGTTTCTGGCAACAGTTTTGATCGAATTTACTCTTGTGACAGTTGCAGTCTCCTGTTGAGGAGATTCTGTCTTCCCAGATAGTGGGCCACCATGATCAAAATAAGGCAAAGGCAGCGAGACCAAAACATCAGTCATTATCCTGCCCCGACAAAACAACCACAATACACGCTGCTCCCACGAAAAATACATAGAGTCGAGACTGGATAAATAGAAGTCGTAGGGACCTAAGAAAATGCTTCCACTTATCAGGATTTCTACTGATCCAGACAGCACACACAATAGAGAAAATTGCCAGGACTAAGCTGGTCATGTCGACTTAACCGAGTTCTTTTTAAGTGGACTCGATTTTAGTATCATGCGTTGGAAATGCTCATACAATAGCAGTCCATGATAAGGGTTGAGAGAATTCACAACCGTCAAGGAAAAAAAAACCACTGTTGCTATTCGCCATTTTGAAAAGGGAAGTTCATACAATTTACAATAACCAGCTATTGTCTTGTAACCTGTCAATATTGTTGTTAAGGATAACAATAGTGTTAAGCATGGTCCAGACAACAAGGTGACATCATAATGAAAGTTCAAAGATGACCGCTCTACTTTTCACATGTTACAAGTGCAACAGACATAAAAGAGTACCAATTCTTGTTAGGGTCCATATCAGGTAGCCATCATGTTCACTCATGGGTTGTTATAGATGTCCCTCCCTGCCATGATGTCAAACTGTAATATCTTCTATCTTGGTCTCCACTGACACTTCTTCCATGCAACTTTTCTGTTATCACAATGCACCCCAGTTTTCCCCTTCTCAAATCATATCCAAAGAGGGCCGATTATCTATTTTTGAAATTGGTAAACAGTTCTCTTCATATGTAAATTTGTTTTATACATCTTCCATTCAAATTTTTTACATGCCCATGGTGTTCTTATTCTTATTGTATAAAAACCACATCTGCAGCTTCTAAATAATTTCTCACTAATCTGCTTTATTGTGTGAGTTCTCAGGCCTTTCTTTGGGGGAAAAATAACATACAGAATGCCTCCCCAGCATGCAAAGTTTACTAATTAGGGGTGTTGCTTTTTAGGTCGGAGGACATTTGCCTCAAAGATGAGGAATCAACAGTCTGCTTACAAATAAGCCAGATTTATAAAACAGACGTGCAAGCAGAAGTCAAATTCTGCAACAAGACTAAAGTCGGGAAAAGGACTAACAACCAAAACTTTCAGATGGAGTTTATAGCTAGCAAAAGCAAAGAAGTAGAAGAAGACTAATTAACTGTGTGCTCAGTTATGTACATGAGTATTTACTTTGTGCTGCAGAGTTGCTATATAAACTAAAATATTCATTATAATATGGTAAACAAACAAAACAAGATGGCTACTATTATAACTCACCATCGTCCAAATATGCAGAGCCAGACAAAGTGCAAAATAAATAAATGTCACTGATATTGCAACCTTGAACTTTGACACAAGAATGCTGACGAGTCCAGCTTGGAAGATGAAGGTGGAAAAGAACAAAAGAAAGATGATGATGACAGCAAACACCAGGCAGAAGTCTTGTATGCTGAAAATAAATAACAGTAAACACTGTCATGTTTATGTATTAAACAATGTACAATAGATTATTACAATTCTGTAACTGTTTCATGTACTGCTTTGTTTGTGTCGTTTAAAATTCATTTATTTGAGTTGTTCTCTCATGTACAACCTGAAGAATTGGAAACCTGGTTTCATCCTTATGAGCAAGTTAAGAAAGCTGTGTATCCTTTACATGATGTATAATCAACCATAGCATTTAATTTGGCTGTTTGTAATTCCACTAGGAAATTTTACATTAAGTAGTTTGCCACAAGGCAGTCTGCTATCACTGTAGGCACAATACACTTATTCCACGCATGCTCAAGAGCTAAATGGTGATTTCTTGATTTTAAACACTGATGTCTTTCACTGTAGGGAAATGCTGGGATAATCTTGCAGTCTTGTAGCAAGCACAGTTTACAGTTGTCTAAAGAATTAATCACACTGGAGACCATAGCCAATCCTTGCTTTGTAAGACAGACAGGTGCTTCTTTTGCCCATACATGGATTTAAAACTTGCTGGTTTTTTCTCTCTGATTGTTAATCTCAGTATGCAGTGGATAATGTGCGTCAGCACTGATTTAAAAAGCAGGCATGTATTTTGCAAATTCTTGTTCTGTCTTATGTGACTGAGAAATCAAGAAGGTTTAAAACAGTGGACACTAACTATACCTTTTGTGCATCAAAGTACGAAATGCATAACTTTGTTCTTAATCTGTATCAGTTGCAGTCTTTCTATCTGTGCAAGGCTGAGTCGCAATCATCAGAGCTTACTCAATCACAGAAAGGACCAGAGGCATTCCTTAGTGTGATGTTGCTTGCAGCTTTTCATAGTTACTACCCTCATCCACAGTTATGTCCCTCTTAGAATTCATTATCAAGGTTTATGTGTTCAGTAAAAGTAAGATAGATAAAACAATATTTCTAGGTACCCAACAACTGGCACAACTGATGGGAAAAGAGCAAGGGGAATGCAAAAAGATGAATAACTAGATGGCTCGGTCATATGGATGGGACAAGACAAGAGCACTGATCTTATCTATGATTCTGATGATTATGTAACATAGCGAAACATGACTGCCAACTGATATCAAAAGGGTACATTTATTCTCTTTAATTATAATAAAAGTACAATACACATATACCAAATTTTCGTCAATTAATACAAAATAATTAGTGACAGTAGGGATAAAAATATACTTCGAAGTGAATATAAAAAGGTAACGGTAAAAGCATTTGTATTTATCACAAGAGTCACTCCCTCTTGCTCGTGCATGAGATTTCGTGCCGGCCCCCTTATATATCCACCTAGTTGTCATGGGCTGTCCTATGCTGTGGGGGTGTTACGATGTGGCTTGCTTTGCCTGCGTACACTCCATGTCAAAAAGCGGTTGCCACAGGTTTGTTTTTGGGGAAGCACTGTATTGTTACGCTAACTGGCGGTGGCTGTCACTGCACATGGATCTCCTGGAAATGGTCAAAATGAGGAACTCAGGAGTCTCCCAGGTAATCCCCTACAAAATCCCACGGCCACGAGAAGGGGTGATAGTTATTATTTGTACCAAATCCTAAAATGCGCTACTTACACATATAACACCAAAAGTACCACGTTCTGAAATCGGAGCAATTCTGTGAAGGCATTCATGAAAATATCCACACATAGCAACAGATACTGCAACAACAATACAGGTCGATATCGTCCTACTATCATCATTTTCTAGCATGAGGTTGTAAAGAAACACCTACTTTCCTGTGTATAACAATATTCAATATATGCTAATAATCATATTAGCAGGAATTGTATTTCTGTAAAGGAAACAAACTGTCTCTCACTTTCCTGATGATTCTGACTGATGCAGAAATTAAGTAGCCAAGTTAATGGGGTTTTTGTAAATTAAACTATCCCAGCTGAATAGTGGCTTGTAAATAGAACAGAGCTGTCAAATCGACATTTAAGCTCCTACACACACAAAAGTATTATTGTGCTACTTATTTATTTTTGTCGTCATTTGTTTGGTTCCAAAATATGTTTTGAAATTTTCCTCTTAAGTCTAAACTCACAGACTAAACTATGCTTTTTTTATTTTGGATCTTCCAGTGGCATAAACTATTTTTCCTTTCAAGTCCAATCATTATCAAATTAAAGTTCATCAATTTATGAGATATAGATCACCACTGAGTGTATACAGTAAATCAGGAATATTAATTAACAGAAATTCCAACAAATACTACAAGGAAAAGAGCTATCCAGGCCTGATCTTGTCTCCATATTGTTTACTATCGAAACGGCAACTCTCGCGATTCCATTGTACACTTTTACATTTTTTTTTTCGAAATAGAAATGTATTATTAATTAAAATACTGAACCTTTAAATTGAGAGATTAATAATATTATAAACATATTTAAAAAATCCTCTATAGATATTAGTAATTAGCTTAAAAAAAAATGTTGTGTTATGACCGGAAACCAGATGTAGGAACCTGACAACCAAAAAGGAAAGCGGGAAAGGTTGTAGGTAAATAGTGTGTAGTGTTAAATACTAAATATTTTAGTTACTGTTTTTCTGTTTTTCTCTAGTCACATTCATATCATCGAAATGTTGGTGCAGTTACTTTCTGTGTGGTCTTAATGTGCCGTCGGTCGTGTCGTACTTTTGCCTTGTGTTTTCTTCTTCTTTGCGTCACCCAGCTGTGTAAACTGTGGTGGAAAGTTCTGGTTGTTCGTTAACTTCTGGACTCAGTCCTGTTCCAGAACCTGAGTGTTGCGTGTGCATACGTTTGACAGATTTGACACATTCGTGTGCAGACTGTTGGTTCCTTGCTTCTATGCAGATGCGCTCCGACTTCGAAGGAAGCTCCCAATTAGTCGACTCTTACGACATGCTTTGGGTAGGCAGTGGGTCTGTTCTTGTTTTCCCTATAACAGGTCCCTGGAACCCGCACGGGGACTTTGTGTTTTGTTGAAAACAACGTAGCTGCACAATGGTCTTGGTCATCTGATCAGCCTATCTGTGTCTGCTCAGTCCTCCAGTGCAGCAGACACCCCAGGGTGCCTCTGGCCTCTGCTGTGACATGACAAGTTGGTTAAAATATCTCCTATGTTGACCTGGGAGACAGCACCCCAAAGTGCTTTACCTTCGAGTTCATGGAATCGTGTTGGACGTCAGGGATTATCATTGTTAAAACCCAGTTAAGTTACGTCTTCAATAACAAAATGTAGAAATAATAAATGTTCTTACTGTCCATGCTATATTATAATGGTAATCATATGTGTTTTGAATAAATTTAAAATAGTAAAATACTGTTCAGTCGAGTTCACTAGAAGACAAGACCAGAACATACTATAAATATTTCAAATATTAATTGTTATTCCTATTCATATTACCTGCTGGAATAAGTTGGTGAACTTGGTTTCCACGCAGAAAATCCTTACAACTTACAAGCCTTTTAACATCCCTGCCTGGTCTGGACTGCAGGTTACCACTTCGTAACTGTCAAGGTTACCTATATAGCCGTTGCCTTTCAGTTGAATTAAAGCTTACAGGATTTAATGTAATGTATACATAGGATTCTTTTACTTGAGGTGGTAACCCTGTGTACTGCAATCCTAGAGGGGACAAACTCTTGAAACTGCAAATCCAAACCATACATTTCCTGCCAACACTTCGATGAGATAACTGGCAGATGTTAGTTAAGTCAAGAATTGACATCACAGTACTCAGGGCATTCCCATGTGTGCTCCGTCCTCATCTTCAGCAACCAGCGTAAAGTTCCAATACTGATGGTACCGGTCACAATCTAATTATAGGTCCTCTGAGTGTAGCGAGTTGCCCAAATCCTCTGGTTACACTCAGGTGCCTCATTCTCTCCAGGCCATAATAAACTTGTTTCTCCACTGATTCCGTTACTTGTTCCCAAAGAGCCTTGATAACATCTGTCTTGTTATGCATCAGTTCACCACCCAGTGGTGCTCCTCGACCTACGACCTGTGTGACTTAAACTATCTTACAACCACACAAAACAAGTAAATAAAGAAAGATAGCTGCATGCCTATAGAACAGCAGGTCTAATTTTATATATATATAAAGGCTGAATTTTTATGTTTCGTGTAGTTTTTATAGTCTGCTTGAATGAAAATCATCATCATGTAGCAGGTCCTTTGCAGAACGTCGCTCTTATCACGATCTGCCTGAAAGAAACTTGGTCTCTCGTCAGCTGTCCCGCCTCATGTACTTTCATACTAAAGGAGTCACTTATAACCTGAGCACATCTTCGTGTGGGTCAGACCCTGCCCCTCCTTCCTGGTACCATGCCTTCTGCTATAATTGTTTCCAATCCTTCGTGGCGCTTGAAATGACCAAAATATTTCAGCTTCCAAGACAGGATGCTGTTTATTAGCCAATCTTCCTAGATGTTCAGTATTATTAGTTATAATAGCAAAAGTGTACATTCTCACAATGTTAAATTGTGAATGAAAATAGTGAACAAAAATATACATTTAGCTTACGACCAATTCAACATCACGACCTGTTAATTAGAATAAAACTTTGTTGTAGGTTGAGGAGACCCTGTACATCTGCAATTTTTGGGCCTTGGTTTGAATTTCTTATTCATTCATCAGGTTTCCTTGTATGCTTATTGGTTAATCTTCACATTATAAGCTTTATCTTAAAACTCACATCTATTTGAAACAGTATCTTATTTACCCATTCTGTGCAGGTGCAATATTTGCCATTGCTTCTTGTGTGAGGAGCGGCTGGCCGAATAGTTACAATGTCGGGCTGTCATGCGGATGACCCGGGTTTGACTCCCGGTAAGCTGATGGAGTTTTTTTAATCGGGGGCAGAATTAAACATCCTAACCTTCACAGTTGTGGCAACAACACTAGCCATGCAGCCCTAAAACCTCAGGCTCACGACCCCATGCCTACACAACCCTAAAAGTGGTACATACAGACAGCAGTGACAGTTTTTTTACGGCTTCTTGTGGAGTACTGTCTGATGCACAGCTAAACCAGTTTACTTGAAAACATTTGATGTAACCTAACATTGACATTCTTTTCTTTTGCAGATAAAATCAGACATTACCATGAGTGAATTCACACTTCATCACCATGTCAGTCAACTAATGACATTGCTTGGGTACGTTTCCGTATTAGCTGTTTTTCATTCAATAGTGGTTTGTATTTATGTTTTCTTATTAAATAGTTCTAAAGCTCAGCCACATTTTCAGTTTGTATTTATGTTTTCTTACTGAATAGTTCTGAAGCACAACCCCATTTTCCACGCATAAAAACACAAATGTTATACCAGTTTTAAGGCTGACCGATGCTCGGGACTTAGAGGAAAGGCGAGACAGGTATGCAATCAGACAGTTACTGGTACCATTGGAATTTTAACTCTTCACTTGCTGCTGAAGATGGGGACAGAGCACTTACGGGGGTGGTGCTGTGATGTCAATTCTTAATTCAACATTCAACGTAAGGCTCTGATACCACTGTCCTGATACGCAGGGACTGCATGGCTAGTGCAGTGGCTAAGAGGTGTACAAGATAGGATTCCTCCCCTCTGACAGATAAAATCACATCACCTTGCAGAGGATATAAACCTGGATCTCCTGATTGAAAGCTCTGCATCCAAATAGCTTAGCTTGACCAAATGTTCCTTTCTGCTGAATGCTAATTAAGATGAAAAAAGTAAAGGACCCTTTTCGACATCCATAGGCGCGTTGAGTATCAAGTGCTTGACTTATATCTAATAGACCAATCGGCACTCACGACAATCAGAAAAGAGACAAACACTGTTCTTTGGCCACATAATGCGAAGGAAGACATTGGAGGATATCGTGACAACTGGAAAGATCAGTGGAAAAAGGGGTAGAGGCAGACCAAGAGATGATGCTGGATGGGCTGAAACGATGGCATGGAGGGATATTAAGAGAGCTGTTCCAGGCAACCAGGGTTCATGATCTGTGGAGACGCATGAGCGCCTACGCCAGTTGGCAGGGCATATGATGAGGAATCAGCACTCAGTAGGTAACGTGGTCAACATCACACCAATTATATTTTGTTCAAAATAATATAATGAATTTAACATTGTGAGAATGTACAGTGTTGCAGTTATAACTAATTTAACATTCAGTAATGTAAAGTGTAACTGTTGTAGTGAATTTAACATGTGAAAATATGAAAAGACTGGTTTTAACTACTGGCTTGTTTTTCCAACCTGAATCAGTGTCAGGTCTTCAGATACAGTAGGAGAGGAGGTGTATACTGAAAGGTTGCTGAGTAGTCGAACCCCTTTCAATACAGAACTGGTAAGTCCACAGTTTGGGTCATATATTTAATGCCCTAATGGTTAAATAAAGAAGTCTTGAAAGTAGTTAACTGTCACAGAGAATTTCTTCTTCGCATTCATCTGCTGTAAACGCCGGTGGGAAGTTCTGGTTGTTCGTCCACCTCTGGACGTAGTCTTCTTCCAGAGCCTGAGTGTTGCGTGCATATCTGTTTTACAGATTTGATTTATTTGTTTGCAGATTTTTGGTTCCTTGCCTGACAGGCAAATGCGCTCCAACTTTGAAGAAAGCCCCCAGTTAATCAACCCCATACAACATGCTTTTGGGGAGGCAGTGGATCTGTTGTTGTTTTCCCCACAATGGGGCCCAGGAACCCACACGGGATGCAAAGAGAACTGACTTACATGCACTAAGTTTATTCACAGTCTGTGGCACATCTTGAAAAGAGGAAAACTAAAGTTAGCTGTGACAACAGGAAAGTTAAGGGGCAAAGAGAGTCAGAGGGAGGCATCATGGGACGAAAAAACATCTGTTTCAGAGTGCACATAACATAAGGCTCTGGACAGACTTGATTCATCATCAATCAGAAGGCCCTTTACATCACATTCTTCATAGCACACCTGAAAGCCTGCCTTGCTCTAACAAATTCTCCAACCCTATATGATTTCATAGCCAGTATATTTTTAGTGTCTTGTGACCACTGTGGCAGAGGTCTGCCTCTGTCTCTTTTTCCAGAAACTCTACCCTCCATAACTGTTCTCTCCAGGCCACCGCGATGTTTAACATGTCCAGCTTTCAGGACAGGATTCTGTTTATGAGCCATCTCTTCTTGATGCTCACTCAGATCATGTAGGATGTATAGTGTTTTTCATGTTCTTGTTTCATAGTATTCTAGGAATTTTTTTCTGTTCACATATGATTACCATTATAATATAGCATGGACAGTAAGAACATTTATTATTTCTACATTTTGTTATTGTCTTATGTGTGCAGCCTTTGCTGTGTTATCTACCTAACTGAATCCTGTTAATGAAACTAAAATTTTCTTCTTCTTCTTCTTCTTTGCGTTCACCAGCTGTACACTCTGGTGTAAAGTTCTGGTTGTTCGTCCACTTCTGGACTGCAGTCCTGCTCCAGAACCTGAGTGTTGCGTGTGCATCAGTTTTACAGATCTGATTCAATTGAATGCAGACTGCTGGTTCCTTGCCTCTCAGGCAGATGCACTCCGACTTCAAAGGAAGCTCCCCAGTTAGTCGACTCTTACGACATGCTTTTGGGGAGGCAGTGGGTCTATTCTTGTTTTTCCCACAATGGGGCCCCGGAACCCACACGGGGGACTAAAATTTTGATTAACCCACAGACTACCAAACCCTTTAACCCTTGCACTTTTCCAGATACCACACATTTTAGTGTGTTCTAAAAATGCCATAGCTTTACAAATATTTAACATACATTTTGTTCTACAGTACTGGTGACATCTGCCGTATGATTTGATTTGCCTTAACATATACCTTAATAATTTCTTGTATGCTAATTTTACATTTGTGATTTTTTTAAGGACGGCTTTCATTGTCACATAATCCATATTCATTTGTAGATGGCCTCGTCCATGGCTAAAAAGAAAGTTGCAGAATCCACCTCCAAGCCGATTGAGTTTTTTGCCAAATATGATGAGCTCAAAGGGAAGAAGTAAGTATACTATAAATTGTATTATTCATTATATTTATGTTGAACATTAGTTATGATGTACTTATTGATACATTTTTAAATACACCACTCATATGTTAATCTGCTAAGCATGTCATAAGAGGTAATTAAGGAGACTTAGTCTTGAGGTTGGCCACACCATTCCATGAAAAGCTTCAGCGTAGGACAGTTTTGATAAATGGTGGAAGCTTTGTCTTTTCAGTCGGTTTTTAGTTAAATTGTTTGCTATTCTGTGCGTGGGGTTGTTGTTCATGCGTTAAAATTGTTCTGTTAGGGTAAGCACCTTTTCTTCCCTTTGATGGATCAAGCTCTGGAGGCCAGAAATTGCCTCCAACTCATTTATTGGTGTGCTTCTCATACCTCCAGTGATGAATCTGAGACCAGTGTTCTACATTTTGTCCAGTTTGTATGGGTTTTTATTTTAAACTTTAAAATTGGGGTGTCATCTTAAAAATGAATCTGATTAAAATATTTATTTCCTAATTTTGGGTTTTAAAAAACCAAACTAAAAACATATACATGGTGGCATATTATTCACGAACTATATGTTTGATCCCGGGGATATGTGTAACATGGAAAGGTGGTCCATGAGAAATAATTCACATAAAGAAAAGTTAGTCGTCTTATATTCAAGACCAGTGCTGGAGAATGTTTTGTGTCCTGAATGCCATCAGATATTTATAACATCTTTTATTAGACATACAAAATTGTCAGTAAAAATAAAATAAAAATTAGCTTGTAAAAATTATTGCTGTGACCTTTTCTCTCTCACCATCTTATAGTTGCCTTGGCTAATAATAGGATCTAGATGCCAACCAGCAGGTTTTCAATATTTTATTGCAGCACTGTTGACATAAACTGTTGAATATCTCTGTTCAAATTTAATTAGTTACAAAATACTGAAGGTACACTGTTTTTATCAAATATTTAATCTGCTCACCACCTAATGTGATGGTTAGAACTGCTTTTCTTTGGTGATTCACTACTTTACTTGACTTAGTTGCTTATCTTCTACGTTGGGGTATAGAGGTTTGCCAGATAGATCACCAGACTTTTCTATCAGCAGTTTTCTTTCTGGCTTTGTTCCATTCGAGTCCTCTGTCAGTCAGGGACTGTCGGATGTTGTCTTTCCAGCGAACTCTGGAGGTCTGGTTCCCCTGGTTCTAAGCCTTCCTCGCCTGCCATTGTGGTCGATTCTCTCCCATTCTGCATACATGTCCAAATCATCGTAACTGACTAATCCATTCAAGTTTCTAAGGCCTGGGTTTCAAGATCTCAACATATTGTCTGATTGCGAACTTTGTCCCTTGTCACTTGGACCACCTTTTTTCAGATATCTCATTTCTGAGGCCCGAAGCTAGCTTCTGTGAGCTGTTGTCATTGCCCATGACTTGCATAGGCATAGTGGTAACCACTGGTGATTCACTCAGTATACATTTACGTTGCTATGCATAAAGCTCCTAAATTTATTGAATTGTGTAATTTTGCCTGTGGTTGCTTTGGCACAGCCAGTCCAAATAATTTCATTGGCCTGCAGGCTGAATATTTCCCACCTCAGTTCTAGACCAACAGAATTTCCCTTTCTTGTTACCGTTTCTCCTTAAGTTTGCCCTAGGCCCCAGTTTGGAAAGAATAGACACACTGCCAAATAGGTGTATAAAAAGTGTCTAATTAAGGGTTTTTCTTTTGAAGTCTTAGTGCATATGTCTGAGAGGCAAGGAACCAGCAGTCTGCATACAAATAAGACAGATTTGTAAAACAGATGTGTATACAAAACTCAAGTTCTGGAACAAGATCAGCGTGTAGACGTGGACAGACAGTAAAAACTTACTGTCAGTTTACATTTGGTGAACGCTAAGGTGAAGAGAGTACCTTCTCTTCCCAGATAATTCCAAGGAGATCGAAAGAAGTTATCTGGTGCACATGTTATTGAACCTCAATTTAGCTGTGTAGTTTCAGTCATTGCTAATCAGTTGCATTTGAATAGATATTCCTCACTTAAGGTTAACTGTGCTTCAATAAAACATTGAAAAACCTGCTAGTTTGTACCTAGATCCCATTTTGGGCCAAACAACTATCAGGTAGTGAGAGAGAAAAGGTCACAACCATAAATGAGGCTAAAAAAGGGCCACAAGGGCTCACACGCACACATAAACACACCAACACCCTGTCAGATAACACACAGAGGCAAAGAATCAATGCTATTTAATACGTTATAATGAATATTTTTATTGTCTATTCTAATTTCAGGTTTGAATTTTCTCTAATATTTCAGTATTTGCATCTTTTTTTCAGTGTCAGAGATTTGGATCCTTTGGTATATCTGTTGTCCAAGCTGTGCGAAGACAAAGAAGTAAGTTTTCTAGTACCTGTTTACTTTATCTATTTTGTTGCCAACTCAGTCATCAACAGGAAGTCTGAGAACAAAAAATAAACATTTTATTAGTTATAAGAGCTGTAATGTGGTTTAGTTCCATACAGGTGGAAGTTTATTGTTGATTCTTCTTTTTCTTAGCATTCGCCAGCTGTAAACTTCAGCAGAAAGTTCTGGTGGTTTGCCCACTTCTGTACTTTGGCCTTGCTGTAGGACTTGGATTTTTCCCGCACATCTGTTTTACAGATATGCTTTTTTTGTATGCAGATGATTGTTCTTCGCCTCTCAGACAGATACACTCCTAATATGTCAGCTTTTACAATCTGCTTGTTTGGGGCGCATTCGGTCAACCCCCCCCCCCCCCCAACCCCCCGCCCCCTTCCTCCATTGTGGGAAAGATTGGAAGTGAACTGTCAATATTTGCGGCCGAAAAACGTGAAGAAGAAATTTAGTTCATAAATGTTTAATGGTGAAGTGGTCAGGTGAAATCTGTATACAAAAAGCAACATGCAGTCATTACGATATTTGACAGAGTGTTAAAGAATGATGATCATCATCTGCTTCTGACCAGGCACCAGTTAAAGAAGTATTGTCCATCTTTAGGAACCTGGTTGGGAATATAGATGGGCGGTGTATGGCTTTTTTTTTTTTTTTTTTTTTTTCAAATCCTCTCTGTCAGATCAAGTTTTGATTAAGTTACTGTTACTTGTGTTATTATTTGTCCCCCACATATCTTGTCACATTTGTCTTCCTCTTGTTCTCTTTTCCACGTTTTATAAGACCCATTTCTTTTTTCATGAATTTTTTCATGAATTTAACTTTTTCCTTATGGCATTTTAAAGTGATCTTTGAACATCTACCACTCTCAGATCTCAGCATTTATTTTTTTCTCCATCCATTACTCCAATATTACTTTCAAACACATCTCCACTGCCTCTGGTTTCTTCTTCATTTCTTTACTCATTGTCTGTAAAAACAAGATTTTGTAGTAAAATAAAAATCTTTCTGGGATATTGTCCATAATTGAATTTGAAAATATTTTTTTTTAGGAGTTATACCGTATTTATTAACCATAATTTCCTTTATGTTTATACAGGGTATGATAAATAAATGTTTGTATTTAGTTTCTTCTTTTTTCTTGTTCTCGTTCACCGGCTGTAAACTCCGGCGGAAAGTTCTGGTTGTTCATCTTCTGGACTGCAGCCCTGTTCCAGGGCCTGAGTGTTGCGAGTGCATCCGTTTGACAGATTTGTATGCAGACTGTTGGTTCCTTGCCTCTCAGGCAGATGCACTCCGACTTCGAAGGAAGCTCCCAATTAGTCGACTCTTACGACATGCTTTTGGGTAGGCAGTGGGCCTATTCTTGTTTTTCCCATAGTAGGGCCCCGAGAACCCACACGGGGAGTATTTAGTTTAAAAAACAAACATAAACCAACTAACTATACATTTTTTGAGACAGATGTTATTGTGAATACATGTTGTCCAATAGACAAAAGAGTTCCTTGCTAAAAATGCTGAAGACAAGGCTAGAAAGGAGGGCCTGACTCTCATTCCACACAGTAATGTTACCAGTCTTCTGCCTGCAGCCGGAACAAAGATGACAGAAAGGGAATTGTTTGAGGTATAACTCTTAATCGACTATTTTAAATTCCTAGAAATGGGAGAAGAGGTAATAAACTAATCATTTTGTTAAATTCAGGATGTGTGCACAGATAATACATTTCAGACAGATCTATGATGTACAATAAACAATGAAGCTACACGAGTAGAACAAAGTTAATGATGCACTGTCTATCAAACTGGAAAACCATATGATAAACATGAAAATGTGTTGTGACTAGCCAGCTTGATAAGCTGAAGACATAACATTTTGCGGCTAGGTTGTGTGCTTGTTCATATCTTTTTGCATTTTTCATCTAGATCTTCTACTGGTTTAATTTTGGAGTTATGCCTTCTGCTAGTTCATAGCTGGCTGCAATTTGCAGGTAATTTTTGTGTGGGCTTGGGTAGCATGGTCCGTCCCCCCCCCCCCCCCTCCCCCCCCCCCCCCCCAAAGGCTTCATTGTGGCAGACTTTTCTTGACACGGGTGGTCTTGCTAGTCACACTCGTCATCGCCATGGGCTGTGAGTCACATGCCTCCTCACAGCGCAATATAACACAATCGTCTGGAAAAACGCCAGCCTGTTCCAAGCCGTAATCATTGATCATTTCTTGCAGTATGGGGGATAGCTTACAGTGCTACTGTTTACTGTCTCTCTTGTACCATTTGTAATGTTTAATTTGTAGACACAAACTTATAGGTATCTGGTACAGTGTTTGAGAGCTGTCTTGGTGTAGGGGCTAGACCAGGTTTCTCAAACTTGTTCCGCCGCGGCTCAACTACCCTTAAAGCGGTTTGAATACTTAGGAAAAAAAAAAAAAACAATGCAGATTAAATGTTCAAGTGTCTTTAATACGGTGAATAAAACTAGATTAATTTTTTTTTTTTTTCACTATTTCCTTTATGTTTATGGGAAGTTTAGTTAATTGTACCCTCAAATTGTTTGTATGTTGTTCCTGCATCGGCTTTTTGTTTGTTTGTTTTGTAAGCGTATGTTGAGAATGCACTGCAGCCTTGCTAACAGCATTGTTTTCTGAATATACCTGATCCAGAACTCTTCTTGGCTTCCCTCATGGTATTTCTATTTTAAACTGCTGTCTTTGCTGGTCTCAAGCCGATTTTGAAAAATTCTTGATCATTGCTGCAGTGCCCAGTTTGAGAACCGCTGGGCTGAACACTCATCTGCAAATAATTCTTCTTCTTTTTCTTTGCGTTCGGTTTCATATGCTCATTTCAGACCATCAGGTGCGTTGCCTCTTTGAACTCACATGTTAGTAGCAGGTCTTTCATGGTTCCCCATAGCTTGCTCTGCACACTTTGCTCTTGAGGCCAGTTGTCTTTTCGAAGTTGTATGTAGAGTGGGCAGGTATGCAGAATGTGCTCAGGTGTTTGTGGTCCTGTTTGACCACATGTTCACTGTGGGAACTGTAAAATCTTTATTTTATACATGTGGTAGTTGAGCCTGCATTTTCCTGTTCGTAGACGGAAAATTGTTGTATGTTGCTTTCTGCTGAGTTTGCTGATGGGGTCTTGTGGATGTTTACTGTTAGTTTGTTCTCTCCACAGTTCCTTCTATTTTCCTTTGATAAGTGTTCTATTTTGTGGTAACGACAATGGATGGTTGTGATGTTTCTCCTTTGATACATTTTTAGCAAGTGATCTGCGAATCCAAAGATCGTGGATTGACACCTGCACAGAGCTAGAATTTTTTTTATTTCAAACAGGATCTTGGCCCCCATGTAGGCCCGGCCCTAAAATATGTTGCAGGTTAAGTCCTGGGAAATAAAAGTGGCTGGCGTGTGTTGACCACATCACCCTTTGGTCTATAAAGTATGAGTCTAGCCTCATGCCTGATGCGCCACTAACAAATAAAAGGAACTGTCTTTACTGCAGTGCTCTTCAAGTTTATTCAGGGACCAAAATGTTGAAAATGTGAATCTTCGTGAGCCTGAGGCCTGAGCTCCTACTTAGAAATATCACTAATACAGTGCATTTGGCAGTTAAGTGCGGGCCAATTGCTAGGCCTCCGCGAGCCAGATTTGGCCCGCAGGCTGCCTGTTGAATAGCCCTTCTTTATTGTTTTGATTAGTCATTTGGTTCTTCATTTAGTGTTTGCAGACTAATTAATCATTTGGTTTTTCCTTTTTTGTCTTTAGACTGATCAGTTATTTGATTTTTCATTTTTTATCTGTAGACTGATTAATCATTTAGTTCTTTATTTTGTATTTGTGGACTGATTAATTATTTGGTTCTTCCTTTTGTATCTGTAGATCAAAGAGACTCTGTTTAAGGAAGCAAAGAATGTTGACAAACCATCATCAGATTTCTTGACAAAGGCATTGCGGGAGAAGAAGCAGACCAGAAAAGGTGACAAATGTATATAGAAATATATATGACATGTTTGGGAGTCGCTGTGGCGTAGCATGCGGATCGGAAGGTTGTGGGTTTGCTACCTGGTAGAGCCTGACTTTTTTCAAAAAATGACCTTGACTCCCAGATCGACACAGCCTTGAGTGGGTACAGATTGCAGTCCCTGGAAGTAAAGGTGGCCGGCGTAATGCTGACCAAATCGCATATCTTATGCTGATTGGTTTATAAAAATAGAAGTCTCGCCCTATATTCCCTATACACCTAAAGGCGAGGAAAGTTTTTACTTCACTTTTACTTTTACTGTATGGCATGTTTGGAAAATGCACGATAGAAGTACTAAAATTGACTGCTTTTCTTTTCTTTTCTTTTTTGAATTTTTTTTTTTTTTTGAAACTAAATTCAGTATAATTTGCACCATAAAAAAATTTTTAGACAGCTATGTCTTTGAAGAAAATATCTGGCACGGAACTAACAGTCTGCATAAAAGTGAAACAGATGTGCATGCAAAGCTCAAGTTGTGAATCAAGACCGGTCCAGGAGTGGACGAACAACTAGAACTTTCTTCCGGAGTTTACAGCCGGTGAATGCTGAGAAGAAGAAGAAGAAGACTTCTGTGTCAAACAAAACAGTAAAGTGCAGCAAATTAGCATTTAAAAAATAATTCAACTGTAACACACATTCAGAAGAATGTGTGTTACAGTTGAATTATTTTTTAAGTATCTTTGAATGATCTGTATTCCGATTCTTCAGTTTAGGGTCCTTCAGTTTAGGTATAGAAATTCACATTCTATTCTGCTTATCTGTTTACAGTGAACATTCCACAACAACCCGACTGGCTGTTCCAGAGGCCTTACCTCACATTAGACTTTGTTGCACCGACCGAAGTCTCCACAAACACAGTAAGTTGACAGCACTTTATGTATGATCCTTTTTTCTTTCACCATTAAAAGGGCATTTGGCACATTGTGTGCTGGTTTACAGCTAGGCTGCGAAATCTGCATAATAAAGGGTGACTGCCCAAGCATATAATTTTGTTACTCCTCTAATAATCAGACAGTTACTGGTGCCATCGGAATTGGAACTCTTTGTTTGCTGCTGAAGATGGGGATGGAGCGCTTATGGGGGTGTCCCAAGTGCTATGATGTGGATTCTTAATTCAACATTCAACATATTCCTCTAATAGATTAAAAACTGGATCTTATTAGGAAATAAAACAACGCCTCACTTAATGTGAATTGGAAATCTGGAAACACCTCACAGTATGTGAAGTGGAAATCTGGAAACGCCTCACAGTATGTGAAGTGAAAATCTGGAAACTCCTCACAGTATGTGAAGTGGAAATCTGGAAACGCCTCACAGTATGTGAAGTGGAAATTTGGAAACGCCTCACAGTATGTGAAGTGGAAATCTGGAAACTTCTCACAGTATGTGAAGTGGAAATCTGGAAACGCCTCACGGTATGTGAAGTGGAAATCTGGAAACGCCTCACAGTATGTGAAGTGGAAATCTGGAAACGCCTCACAGTATGTGTAGTGGAAATCTAGAACAACACACTTGAATTTTTAAATAATGCAGACACAAACAGTTTATTGCCTTGCATATTTTGCTTTATCTCATCAGGTGCTTTACAAGAGTTACAGGATAGTCACATGACTCACCAGGGTAATTTCAGATTTATAATGAATTCCTTCTGTTTGCATTTCAGAATAATTTATTCAGCTTTTGTGCTTCTTTATATGTTTGTGTAATTTGTAGTAATGCACCTGATGAGACCGAACAAAATATGCCTATGCGCATTTTTAAATTTACTATAGGAAAAATGTTGTTTTTGAACAGTTTTTATTGTTCATTGTATGATAATTGACAGTGTTGTATTCAACATTCTGTTTCTTCCTCCCAAAATGTTCAGAATATTGTTGCTTTGGGAACCCTGCCACCTCACACTCAGGAACAGGCTGTTTTGGATGATCTCTTACTGTGTATGAGGGTAGGTAAGGAAAGGCCGTCACAGCTGATAAAGATAACTTCTTGTTGTTGTTGCCAGGGCCTGCAGGACATGAGTACACTGATAGGCTTGCTGTGAAGGGGGGCCATGACAATATTCTGAATGCTCTATGAGAAGTAAGACTTTTGCAAGACAAAAGTGACTGTAAATCTACAACCATGACAAGACGGCAAGAGCAGCAAGTTAAAAGAGGTGTGGCCAGAGCACTATGCAGGAAGCCAAAGAAGAACAAGAAACCAACTCAAATCTTGTGTCGCAGCTGCTACTCTTTTCAGGATTTATTAAGGGGATCTAAGCACTTATGGATTCAATGGTGCAGTGAGGATAATCTGTTGGCTAAGAAAAACCATTAATCTATGTAATAAGTCTACCTGGGTATAAAATGGTCTAGGATTGTTAACATTCTCAGTACCACAGCACTCACAGTCCATTCAGTGGTTACTTGTTTATATGCCACAAATTTCTATGCTCATTCTGATCAATTCTCCTCTCACGGAACCTCACTCTTTCTCAAATGATGCTTTAATTTTGAATGTCTCAACACTTTGTTTTTCAGTTCTAGCTTTTCAGTCTTAAAGAGCACACCATCTGTGACTGGTTTACTTACATGCATTAGTTGACATATTATTATGCTTGTATATTTGATGTTTGGTCGGGGCATGTTAAAACATTCAGCAACTCAAGGGATGTGCATTTGTGCTCTGTGGGTGTATATATAATAAATAACAGTGTATAATCAGGAGTTATAGAAAAAAGTAGAAAGATAGAAGGACACACAAGATAACATAAAAATCAAAAGCTATAGTTACCGTGCCTGTCACCTCCAGATGGCGAGTGTACCTCGCTATGGAAACATAATGGTACTAAGAACATGATCAACTAGGCGCCCCGTCTATCTTTCTACTTCTTTCTATGAGTGCCGATTAATATATTGTCTGTTCGTTTATTATATTTCTACGGTCTCAAATTTGACCTTATGGTATGGAAGGAGTTAAAATTGTTGTTTTAAATAATACAAACTTTAGACCAGTGTTCAGGTAACAACTGCCTGTAATTGACAGATCTAAGAGGGAGAAAATGCTAGAAGTGTTGATAAAATTGTAAGCAGCAACTGGGTGACAAACTCCTTGTGGTCTTTCACACTCGGGGGTAGGCAGACAAGCCAAATATTTCCAGATTTATGGTATCTATTATGGAATCGAGACCGAAGGGTTGCAATATCCATAGTAGCGAGCCAAAGGGTTAACATAAACCATGGTTTCTGGGTAGAGAAAAAGAAAAAAAACACAGACATACAGACACACACACTCAGAAAACACTTGCATCGACCGGGAATCAAACAAGGGTCACCTGCATGGCAGGTGAGTATTCTACCACTAGACCTCCAATTCCAGAAGCATGGTTTGCCTTTTCTGTGCTCATCGTAGCACATGGTGATGAATTTTTAAACTGAAACTAATTAAAGAACTTCTGAATGTATTGAATTCTGTCTTATCCTAAGAAATTTGTATTTAATAAAAAAAAGTGTTATTGTCCTTCTCTATAGGGTATTGATGGAAAGTACATTATATCGCGAGGACTTCCAGAACGTTATGCTGCCAAGGAATTCCTTATAGATCAGAGTTTGGGTAATAGTTTTTTCCTGTTGTGTTTGCTTAGTACTGAATACTATTTTCCTGAAATGTCGGTTAGTAACAGACTTAGTTATATTCCACTGTTTTACTGGCAAAATTTCTTTTTGACATAACAGTTCTTCTTTTTGTTACTTATCAATTCTCATTGTTATTGATGAAGTTTTTGTCTATGTGTACCCGGTTATTAATTTAAATAAAACATCTGTTTTCACAAATCTTAGAGGTTAAAATGTCTGCCTCAAGTAAAATGCGATATGGTTTGAAGGTGACTATATTCTTGGACATCTAGTTTTCCTGGACACTGATTAAAAGAAAATTACTCTTGAGGACCCTTATGCATGTTAAAAATCGGGGGAGGGGGATTTGAGGTTTAATTTAAAAAAAAAAAAAATACTAAAAGTGATTAGAGAGACTGACTCTGCTATACATTTGTTTAGATCCCCGTGTGGGTTCCGGGGTCCCATTGTGGGGAAAACAAGAAAAGACCCACTGCCGCACCAACAAGCATGTCGTAAAGTTGACTTTTTGGGTTGCTTCCTTCAAAGTTGGAGTGCATCTGCCTGAGAGAACAAAAATCTGCATACAATTAAGTCAGTTATGTTAAATTGATGTGCACACAACACTCAGGTACTGGAACGAGAGTGGACGAACAACCAGAACTTTCCGCCAGAGTTTACAGCCAGTGAATACACAGAAAAAGATTTGTTTTGATTATTGCTGAGGTGAGGGTGTTCATGAAATATGTTGGGAGTCTTTTTGTGTAATTTTTATGAGACCTGAAGCTTTTTTGGAAATTTCCATCAATAGTCAAGGTGATCCTAAACCAAGAAGGTTCCCTGTGGTTTAGAGGGCTCCATCTGGAGAACAAAGAATGGACCCACTGCTTCTCCTGTTGTAAGAAGTAACTAATTAAGGGTGTTTTCTTCAAAATCGGAGTGCTTCTGCCTCAAAGGCGTGGAACCAACGGTCTGCATACAAAAACCCAGATGTGCACGCAAAACTCACATTCTGGAACAAAACCAAAGTCCAGAAGTGGACAAGCAACCAGAACTTTCAGTTTGAGTTTACAGCCAGTGAACTCAAAGAAGAAAAGCCAAGAAGTTTAAAATCGACAAATCTACATTTACCAAATTGTAAACTTGATTTGTTTTATTTTTATTAAATTTTAGATATTTCAGTCCAGGAGCTGGTGAAAAGGATTTTGCCCATCTGTTCCAATTACTCAATTGTTGTGAGGTTTATTGAAGGTTAGTGTTTGTGTGCATCTTGTATAACATTGCTTCTGTTGTTATTGCTATAGATGTTAGGATCCTGTTAGTTTGGATTATCTCTTGAATAATTTAGGGGTCTCTGTGGCGAAGTGGTCAAGCCATTTACCTTACACTCTGAAGGTCATGGGTTTGTTTCACAGCAGCAAAAATCAATTCATGAGTGCAGTTTTGTCACCGGAGCTACAGTGTTCATGCTTTCCATCAGCTGGCAGCTGAGTGTTCTACGGAGAGAGGTCGAGCCAGATGGGGAAGGAAGTCAGTCCTCTCGACGTTAACTTAAATAATTGCAGAATTGGTTGCTGTGTTGAATTAAGAATCGACCTCATAGCACTCAGGACCTCACATAAGCACTCCATCCCCATCTTTAACAGCATGCCAAGAGTTCCAAATCTAATGGTACCAATAACTGTCTGATTGTACATCTGTCTCGCCTTTCCCTTGAGTGTTCCCTTGAACGTCGGCCAGATTCCCTGGTAACTCCTCACAGCACCATTTGCCTCAGACTAATGATCTTTTTGAGCCTCCTTACTGTTCACTCGCTCCCAAAGGGCCCTCATAACATCTAGCTTGTCATACATCAGTTCACCACCACATGGTGCAGAACCGGCCAGTCTGTCTGTCTGCTCGTTTCCTAACACACCAGCATGACCTGGAAAAAATCATCCAAAAGTCATTAACTACCCGGGACCTCTGAAGCAGAACTGGTTGATTGTGATGAAGTAGTTTTTTTTATTTTTTTTAAATTTAGGCAGGCAGGCAACACTGACTGGTAAGTGCAAAAATTAGGCTCTGATTATCTGTTATCACAAAAGGATTGTGGCTATATAATTAAGAAATAAACAGCTTCAGTCCATTGTAATCCTATCCAGTTGTTTCTGAATTAAAGCTGAATTCTTTCAAATATTTGTCAGTATCTGAATGTCCCATAATGCAAAATGAAAATAGCCATTTTGTTTCACTTCTTCATGTGAATGTTTTCTTTCTTCTCAGAGAAATCTTCATTTGAATATGGCCTTGTGAACCATGCTCTCAGTAGTGCTATGGAGACACTTATTAAGGTATGTACTTGAGAATAAGATGTCTGATTAATGGATCAGTAGTAAAATCACTTTGACTCTGTTGAAGAGGTTGAAGGAAGTTAACAGTGAAATAAAGGAGTCCCTGGAGAAAATGTCAACAGCCTAAGTCTAATCTCAGCTGATGTGTAGAATCTTTATTTTTCTTTTTTAAATCTTAAAATGTCTCTACTCTGATATGAAGTTCTTGCAAAGCTTGCTGGTTTCTGATATTGGAAAGGGGAAGAGAAGCCTGGCAAGACAGTCCATATGGTACTCGTTTAGGAGAAGTTTCATTACCAGCCTCGCTGTGGTGAAAACAAGCTGCTTTCAGGGTTCACATGACATGAGCACCATTAATGCATCCTACTTCTTTTTTTCTTTTCTGTAGTCCAGTTCTGCTTTTTAGCATCAGGTTTTGAAAGGTATCTGGCATGTACTACATAGATGCTGGTATTCACTGCCTTGGATATTCCGTCTGTCTATGAATTTACTATCGAGAAATTCGACCTGTAGCTTTGTTTGCATTGTGATTAAATGACAGCGCTCTCTGTGGTCCACTTTCTTTTGGAAGTCTTGGTATATTTCTGAAATATTTAATCTGTTGTCTCTTTATTATTTTAGCACTCGTTCCATCTCAGTTTGTTTCCTGATATTGTCAGTGCATCATTTAAAAAAAAAAAGAAATGGTCCCTTTTCCACGCCTTTAGGGCTAGACCTATATTTTTATAGACCAATCGGCACAAGATGGGTCAGAATCACGCCGGCCGCCTTTACTTCCCGGGATTGCACCCGGTACCCACTCAAGGCTGGGTCGACCTGGGAGTCAAAGTCATTTATGAAAAAAGTCTGACAGGGAGTGAACCCAAGACCTTCCGATCCGCACGCGAGCGTCTAGCTGCTGCGCCACGGCGACTCCCAGTGCATCATACTTCGAAGTTAACATCAGCCTTCCAGATTATTCACAACCTGTTGAACAGATGATCTTGTTTTGTTTGTTACCGTTTGAGAGATAATGCTGTTTTAGCTAATAAGGTAATCACAGTTCCAACTTCATAGCACACATGTCACCTCATAGATGCTCCATTCCAATGCCAACGAAAACCAGAGAATGCCCATGCCTTTCTCTTGTGAAAAGATGGACAGAGACTCAGCAAATCCAATAGCACTTGATTGCATTAAATGCATTAGGCCAGTGATTCTCAGACTGTGTGCCGCGGGGAGCCACGACTTCTTCACAGGGGCAACTCGAAATATTGTAAAAGCTTGATAATTAATTTAACCAAGACACGAATAGTCATACTTTTACTTAGGTTAGGGTGCCATGTGAGAATTTTAATTAAAAAAAGGTGCAGCGACCAAGAAAAGTTTGGGAAAACACTGCATTGGGCAAGCATCAGAAGTGCCAACACAGACAGTCCAGTACTAGAAATGTATTCATTTTCACTGTAAGCAGCGGTTAAACAGGTCAGTAGTTACATACACAATTAATCGCATAAGGCACAACCAGTTGACTGGCAGTAGGCGACTCACCATTCTATGAATCTGAGGTTCACAACACATACCACGTTGTGCACAGTCAAAGAGCATTCTAAATGAAGTCTATAGCTGACAGTTTCATGCCATGCACTGAGCGACAACTTTATCTTTCAGTCTTCATATGGTGGAAAAATGCAGTGACTAACTACTGTCAGAAACAGAAACTAGACACAGCTGAAAACCGTAAACCTGTCTATCCACCGTATTGACTGGTAGTCTTGTTTATTAATAAATTGTGAGGTGAACCTGTCTTGTTTATTCCTAGCTGTGAGATGAAACCTCTATTCTTACCTGATGCCTTATTAACTAATCTTATTACTCATTCTAGGACTATATGGTGCTGGTGGCACAGCTGGAGCAGCAGATGAAGCTGGTACGTACATACATAAAACTTCATTGATGAATTGATTGCTTCACTTTTTTTAGGGAAGTTTTTTCTTAGATTGTTTGTCCTTCAGTTTAAGAAACTGTGTGGTTATTTTTGCATTTTTGTTTCTTTTCTGTGACCTAGACATGCTTGCATACTACTTCTTCTGCCTTTCTAACCCCTAGTGGAGCATAGGCCCTCAGTCAACTCAACGCCAAGTCGTTCTATCCTTTGCTGTCAAATGCAGCTCTCCCCATGTCCTCCCCATCTCTTTAACATCACTGTCTAGCTCCCTTCTCCATGAGTTTTTTTGTTGCTTTTCTTTTATTTCTATGTCCCTGTGGGTCCAGCGCAGAGACATTCTAGTTATATTGTACACATGCACACACAGTGCTCATAATCATTTAAATGTTCAGGTGACATGTAATGTAATTTGACACTTGCACTCCCTGTGCGGGCAGGCCCAATTTTGGGATTTAAAAAGAAAAGAATAGACCCACTGCCCCTTACAAGCATGCTGTACAAGGCGAATAATTAGGGGATTCTTCCTGTGAAGTCATCGAGTATCTGCCTCAGACCAGGAACGAACATCCTGCATATAAATAAGCCACATTGTAATATGTACGTGCATGCGAACCTCAAGTTCTGGACCAAGACTTCAGAAGTGGATGAACAACCAAAACTTTTCCCCAGAGTTTACAACTGAACGTGAAGAAGAAGAAAAAGAATATGCTTGTCTGCTCAAGCAGTGTTCTGGATTCATTGGCCATTAGTAGCGGAATTTCTTTTGACCAGTACGCCTCTAATTTAATACAGAATAGGTCATGAAATAGAAACATGATGCCAACGAGCCACTGCACGCATATTCAAACTGATGCCCTTATTAAGACATCCAAACATAAGTATGTCTGTCAAGAAACAGATTATAAACAGAAAATTCACACCAGCACTGTGCTAAGTGTGCCAAACTTAGACATTATCAAAGGCTAATGTACGTAAAATCAACACCTGTGAAATGAGATGTCTGAGGAAAGCCACCAACTTAACCATCGAAGACAAAGTTAGAAATGATATTATCAGACAGACTGTAGGAACAACACCATGCAG
This sequence comes from Candidula unifasciata, assembly GCA_905116865.2. NCBI lineage: Eukaryota > Metazoa > Mollusca > Gastropoda > Stylommatophora > Geomitridae > Candidula > Candidula unifasciata. The sequence goes on from CAJHNH020001112.1 coordinate 513,220, forward strand.
CAAATTCATTGAGAAAATGAAAATCAAATGGTTTCGCAATTTCATCAGAGATTTTAAAAAAAAAAACGGATAAGAGAATTCTCTTTGGTGCAAGTAAAAAGTGACAGGCTTCTGTACACTGTTCTTATAACATCACCATGCTCCTCTGCAACTGATGCCACATGCTCAATATTTTGACATTAACATTAGCAGGTTATAAGACTATGGCATGAGTTTTGCAATTTCTGTCACAGTTTTAATGTTTTCATCTTAAGCTGCCTCATTCTGTTGGCAGCATGAGTTAAAAGTAATAATTCTGAAGGAAATGTCAGGGATATGCACTGTCTTTGAACTAACTAATGAACGTATGATGGATTTCATAGTGAATACCTTGTGTAACTGTCTACAGGGTCAGTTGACGCTACAGAAGCTGTGTTACTACCTACAGCCCACCATGAGGGTTCTGGAGATCCTGGCATCTGTGGCTAACTCCATCAACAGGGCGAGTGTTGCAGTTCCTGTCTGTGTTGTAGTTCTTGTTTGTGTTGTAGTTCCTGTCTGTGTTGTAGTTCCTGTTAGCGTTGTAGTTCCTGTTAGTGTTGCAGTGTCTGTCTGTGTTGCAGTTCCTGTCTGTGTTGTAGTTCCTGTCTGTGTTGTAGTTCTTATTTGTGTTGTAGTTCCTGTCTGTGTTGTAGTTCTTGTTTGTGTTGTAGTTCCTGTCTGTGTTGTAGTTCCTGTTAGCGTTGTAGTTCCTGTTAGTGTTGCAGTGTCTGTCTGTGTTGCAGTTCCTGTCTGTGTTGTAGTTCCTGTTTGTGTTGTAGTTCTTGTTTGTGTTGTAGTTCCTGTCTGTGTTGTAGTTCCTGTTAGCGTTGTAGTTCCTGTTAGTGTTGTAGTTCCTGTAAGTGTTGCAGTGTCTGTCTGTGTTGCAGTTCCTGTCTGTGTTGCAGTTCCTGTCTGTGTTGTAGTTCCTGTCTGTGTTGTAGTTCCTGTAAGTGTTTTAGTTCCTGTCTGTGTTGCAGTTCCTGTTTGTGTTGTAGTTCCTGTCTGTGTTGTAGTTCCTGTCTGTGTTGTAGTTCCTGTAAGTGTTAGTTCCGTGCTATCTTCTGAGAAAAGTGGGTGTGTCTGGATTGAATTGAGGTCGATTAGTGGTATCTGTTAAATCATTGATTCTGTTGCTAGTAGCATGGTTGTAGCTAAGATTTTTCTCAATGAGTTTGTATGTTGTGTTTGAAATGAAGTTATCATCCAGTATCTCTTTGTCTGTCTATTTCTCCATCTGTCTGTCTCCTATTGTCTTTATCCCTCTCCTTGTCTCTTTAATTTCGTTTGTGCCCTATTATTTAATGTAACCATCCGTCCATTCATAACATCAGTATAAAGCAGCTGTCTCTAAACTGACGTATATTTTACATTTCAGGGTAAATGTATTGGTGGTGCAGTCCTGAGTCTTCTTCATGAGAAAACAGCATCCATGATTGGGTAAGATCGTGGCTAGAGCTTATTTCAACTTGCTGTTCTTTTAAGGGTTTTAACTTTATAGCAAATACAAAGCTGTTAAATTTGTTCATTCTTTACTTCTTCTTCTTTTGTCAAAATCTGCTTGTGCCGCTAGGCGTCGCAGTTTATCAGATGATCGGCAACCGAGCCAGGGCGCGCTCAGTCGCTTCATATGCCGTGATGTTATGAAGTCTCAAGTTGTCCGTGACTCCTTCAATCCATCTTCTTCTTGGTCTTCCCCTGCCTCTTGATGTTTCGATTTTCATGTTGTATGCTCTTGATGCTGGCATCGTTGGTTCCATTCTCATTAGGTGACCAAACCATTTCATTCTTTGCTTCTCAATAAATTTAACGATGGGTATGGTTCCAATAGTTCTTGTAATCACATCGTTTCTCACTCGATCTCTTCTGGTTTTATTCGCAGCCATTCTCAAACATCTCATTTCACAGGTGGTTAGTCTTCTCTCGTGTTCTTTTGTTAATGTCCAAGTCTGACATTGATAACCTAATGTCGGTATAAAGATTGTATTTATAATTTGTCTTTTTAGGTTGGTGTAATTTTGTTTCAAGTAAACTTGTTTTTGTGATCTAATTATTCCAGTTCAAAGATTAATGAGGACAGCTTTAAACAACAACAAAAATGCGAGAGCTCACATAAAAAAATCTTGAATTTGTCCTCCCTGTGTGGGTTTTGGGGCCCATTATGGGGAAAACAAGAATATAGACCCACAGCCTCCCCAACAAGCATGTTGTTAGAGTCGACTTCGAAGTCAGAGTGCATCTTCCCAAATTCTGAGAAACAACCAACTGCACACAAATAAGCCAGTAAAACGGATGTACACGCAAAACTCAGGCCCTGGCACCATGCCAGGACTTTCCACCAGAGCTTACAGCCGATGAACAAAGAAAGAAGAATTTTTTTTTTCCAGCATTATTTTCAACTGAATGTGTGTATAGGTTTGATCAGAGTTACTTCTGTTGTTTATTTACTGCCTGTAAATACTCTAACTTAGAGCACTGTATCATTGGGGAGAAGTAGGGATTGGGGGAGGGAGATAGGTCAGCTTGAAGTCCTATGTGTAATACAGTTGCCACAGACTATACAGATAGGATTTGCATAACCTTATTTAAAAAATTGAAGCCTGGATCTCCCGAAAGCCTGCTTTTGGAATGCTTGGTTATTTAGCTTGAAGTTTCCATTTCATTTATTCTGGTTTTTTTTTTTTTTTTTTAAATTTAAAAATTGCTTTCTTTTTTCTTCTGCCTAACTTCAAATTTTCATATTTTCATCTTGTATAATTTCAAACTGACATAATTTGTTCTTTTTTTTTTTTCTTTTCAGAGACAGTAGAAGCTCACAGCTGTGCTTGTACTTGACACAGACAGTGAGTAGTTTATTACATATAATGTTGACTCCTGCAGAGGCCTACAAGTGGCCCGTGGATTATTATCAGAACAAAGATCTTTCTGCTCTGAAGCTCTGGCTTGTGACAATCCCCATTTTTAACATTTAGAAAACCATTAGAAAAAAAAACATTCTTCGGTTTACTAAAAAATATTTACAAATTGGAATTGAAATATGTGAAGATGAATAATCAAGAGAATGCAAATACTGTTACTGAAAAATGTTAAAAAAAAAGACATTCCGTTATTGTAAAAAAATTATACAGTAATCCTTCCTCTGTGCATCCAGAGAAAGCTCAGTGGTGAATTATGGCCTCATAATGATAAAATAAAAGTAATATTTTATCACAGTAGCAACCCTCAAGTCTATTTTTAGTCAGTATAATCATATTCAGCCCTCATATACACTGCACAGGTGCAGACAGAACCAGTGTCATTAACTAGGCTTGTTAGGGGACTGGCCATTGTGGCAGTGCTAGTTTTTCAGCATTGTGGGGATTTATAACAGATGACAATGCCAAATTATTTGGTCTTGATGACAAAAGATTAAAGAAAAGTAGCAGTAATTATATACAGACCTAAGCTGTATTATTATAATACTTACTGATATTTATGGTTGATATCAGGGAGGATTTATGAAAGGCTGAGAAAATAAAAGCCACTTACTTGCTCAAGTTGATATCACAGAATTAAGAAAATAAAGGCTACTTGTGCAAGTAGTTGCTATATGCTGAGGAAATTGAAGGCTTCTCAAATTTAAAGTTAAAAGTTAAAATCAAGAAGATCAACTTGAATGCACCAGGTTTTTATCCCATATGGCTGTGTCTCTCTTCACAGAATGCCTAGCCACCTGCCGAGAGTGTCGTACAAAGCACAGACTTCGTATCTCCAGTGATGAGCTTCTCCTCTTATTACATAATCTGCCATGGAAGTATTGGCTAACATTTACTATGCCTTTTTTGCGAATATTTTACATTGTGAATATTTAAGTCTTTGGACCCATCAAAGATGCAAACAGCAGGGAATGAAGAGTGAGAAACAACAATGAAATTCATAATCTGTTTAAATCACCATTGATCACTGGCATCATGAGAGCTAATAGACTGAAATGGTTGGGTCACATTGAGAGAATGTCAGATGACAAAGAAGTGAAAACTGTATACTCAAGGAAGTTGAATGGTCGTAGACCATAAGCTAGACTAAGTAGATGATTGAGAGAAAATGTCCACACAGACTTGCAAACACTTGGTACCACCAACTGGAAAGAGAAGGCCTACCAGAGAGATGAATGGAGGCAGCAATGAACCTCAAGGGTTTGGAATGCTGAAGAAGAAGAATATCTACAAGGTCCGACAATTAAGTAATGAGACGGATTTTATTACGGCCAAGACCAATGTGCCATCTATGAAGCGAAGCATTGAATCCAAAGAGGCAACCTACATCTATGATCTGGCAACTTTGCATCGCCGCCTGATAAGCAGATGACAAACAAGCCGCCATTTTATTGATCTAGTTAGATGTGCATCGTTACAAAATCAGCATGGAGCAAAAAGCTAACATTAAATTCTGTTTAAAACTAAAAAAAAGCGCCATTGCAACAGTTCAATTGAAGCCACAAGTTTATTTGCTATAATTGTTTATCTACTGCACAGATTTTCAGGTGGTTTTAACGATTCAAAAGTGGTGTAGAAATGATTACTAATGCAACTAGACCTGGATGCCCAATTTCTGTTTGTAATGATAAACTCATTGCAAACGTCACAGAATGGATACAAGAAGATCGTTGTCTTACTGTCAGTATGATGGCAGATGAATCTTATGTTAATAGAGAGACCCTTCGTAAAGTTTTAGCGCAAGATTTTGGCAAGAAAAATGTTGCTTGTCGGTTTGTACCACATTCGTTGTCTGAGGACAAAAAATATTAGTAGGCTGAGTACCCAAGAGACATTATTAAAAGAAGAATTTTGGGCCCCAAAACAAGTGTGTGTTCTCAGCCTTCCACCCTTATTCTCCAGATTTGTATCCCTGTGATTATTTTCTATTCCCAAAATTAAAGTTACGATTGAAAGGACGCTTCGTTACCGATATTAATGACATCCAAAGGACCGTAACAACAAAAGAACTACATAGGTGGTTCCAGTGTTTGTTAGATCATATTACTCACTGTATCAATGCACAAGGGGCTTACTTTGAATAAAATACAGGTTAAATCTTCAACTGTTGATTTTTATTTTTTTTAATGGAATTAGTCTCATTAGTTAATTGTTGGACCTTGTAAGTAATAAACTTAAGTTTAGTTTTTCTTGTGCATTTCTTTATAAACTTCCCTCTCACTCTGTTTAAGGCCTGCGTCCCCTACATGGAAATTGTTGAGAAGTGGATATACAGGGGTATTATAGTGGACCCTTATTCAGAGGTGAGAGGTCGCTGTATTGTCTGTTCATTATTTGCTTGTTGCATCTTGTTGGTAGTAAAGGTAACATTTTTAACAAGTAGTTTATTTAATAAAAGTGCCGCATCATTCACACCATGTGTAAAGTAAAGGACCCTTTTCCTTCCAGGTCTATATAGAATAGTCGGCACTTGGTAGGGGATGTGATCAACTTCACACCTACTGCCTTTACTTCTCAGGACCTTTCCTAGGACCCGCTCATGGCTTGGTCGACCTGGGAGCCAAGGTAATTCTTGAACAAAGTCTGGCTCTGTTCGGATTCACATCCACAGGGAAGTGTTAGCCGATACACCGTGGTGACTCCTCCATATTATGAGACCTGGAGGTTTGTTACTGAAACTACCAGAGTGAAAAATCTGAGACAAGAGACAAATGTGTTGTAGGACAAATTTCATGACGCAGACATGCATGGATGTTGGGATACAGAATTGGGCTAAACACCAATATTTGAAGGCTCATTTTATTGTGTGTGATGCTAAACAGTACTAAATAGTAAGTTGCAGTACATGATGATTCCTAGGTTTGAGCTTATACCAGAGCACCATTTGTTGTCTGAATTTGTGGAAGCCTGGGATAAAGGGGAATGCCTATGTGTTTTTTTTTTTTTTTTTTTTTAAAACTGGTTAGGGCTGAACAGTATACATATAGCTGTTCTGAACGGGCCTGCTGGGGCGGGACTACAACCTTTAGGTCAAACAGTGAAGATAATACTGAAACTCTGAGGCAGACATGAACACTATCAGGTAGCCAAAGAAGAATAGTAAACCAATACAGACCTGTGTCATCAAACGCCACAAACTGAAAGATATACTAAAGATGGGAGATAAGTGCTTATGAACTTGTCCAGTGTGCGATGAGGAAAGTCAGTCGATTAATTATAATTAATTAACTCAGAGGCCGTCAGATATGGAACTACTAAGGGAGACAAACACGGTCTTTGCTTTTATTGAGCCTCCCAAGTATCATACTTGCAATGTGGGAATATGAAAATCAAGGCAAATCCCTGTATAATAATAGACGGACAGCATCAAAGTTTGGCACTCATGCTTGGAGATTATCTTAATCAATGGGCTGTTCTGTCTGCTGGGATGAAAGCTAAGTCATCACCACTCCTCTGATTCGTCAAGATTTGAAAATACAGATATCGGTGTGCACCTTCACCTGGACGTATGACCAAAGCACTTTCAACGCCCCAAACAAATGTTAAAATAAAAAATTGGAAGTAAAGAATGATAGCCTCATTGGTCATCGTGGGCTCAAAAAGTTCCCGGAGCTGATGCAATAGAGTACATATTATATATTTCTCACATTATTTACAATAATTATACATACGTAGATTTAATTGTAGTGTATTATATGCACATTTTATAACCTATTTGAAAAAAAAAATAGTATTTAAAAATAAAAAATCGACTTACGACCGGTTAGACTTAGACCTGTTGGTCGGAACCGAACTCGGTCGTAAGTCAAGAAGACCCTTATATGACTCTACGTTTAACTTTAGCTTTGTGACTGAAATCAAAGGGAAAATACTCTATCAAACGTATAAAAACTGTCAAGTTTATATAATACTAGTAGATTCATATTTTTGCTGCAAGTTCAGTATACTTTCTCTCTTTTATTATTTACAGCGTAACTACATTTAATTAATTAAGTACATATACAAGATAAGATGTAAATAACAACTATCTGTACTGCTGGTTCAACTTTTCTGAGTCAAGCTTACAATTTTTTATTTAATTTCTACACGATCGTTATTTGAAATAGGGAGTATCCATTAATTGACCGGTAAAGTTAACCTTTATATCAGCATAAAAACCACCTGAATATTGTATTGTTTGCCACTGAGACCTAAAAACTTTCCTACCAGTATAACCTGGCTATAAATGGTAAACAGTCAAACAGATGAGGGGGAGGGGAAGAACCGGCACTGAATAGGGAATACTGTCTAGGATTCTGCGTCCCTATTTTTGAGCCATTCTGTGCAAGAAGCAGTTTCAGGATTATATCTCTTAAGCTATGGATTTTGCTCATTTGCTTCAAAAATCTCAAACCTAAGGGGAGAAATGGTAACAGGCTTCAGATAGGAGAACTGTTGGTAGAATAGTGTACACGCACTTGCTTGCTAAAAGTCTAGTAGATGTATTGTTGTAGCTCTCTCAGCTGTTGGACTTTTTAGTCTTTTCCACTCTCTATATTCTGTGCAGATAGAGTGGCAGTACCGGTGTAGCTAGTGCATTTATCTTTCAGCTCTGCAGTTCTTGGTTCAAATCATTTGAAGCAAAACTTGTTTATAATCCAGTCTTAAAACTCATGCAAAATACTCATAGAGATTAAGTAGCCAGCATTGCCTCATCCCGAACAGGGCTCACAAAATGTAGGCCCACTTGCTTATCCCCAATTAGTCATGATTGTAGGGCATTGGCGTCCATTATCTGCTCACATTTGACCTAAGGTAGATGAAATACCATTGCGTGGTGTTTCAGCGAGTGTGAATCAGCAGTACAAGTTTAATCATTTGTGTAGATCATCAGTATCCATGTTTTTGGTTTTGTTGAAAGTTGTTTTTCCATTTGCAGTTCTTGGTGGAGGAGAATCAGAAAATTAACAAAGAGAAGCTGCAGGAAGATTATAATGATGCGTATCCTTGAGTGTCTGAAGTCCATGACATTCTTCTTCTCTGACCCATCACTGTTCATCCACTCACCCACCTATCTCTCTCTATGTGTATGGCTAAATAATTACCTTTCCATTTGTCTGTCTATGTTTTTAATTTTTTTAAATATAATAATTTATGTGAGAGGATAACATTTAACAGTGGACAAGGAAAATGTCAAAGTACCATCCAAGGTCGATGCGAGTGCTTCGTAATGCCGGGATGCCGGGTTTGATCCCAGCTGCTGGCCATGCACCTTGCGTTGGTTTCGACAGTGGTATCAAGAGAGCCGACCGTCCAAAAAGCAATGGCAAACTACTGGACGTAAATTTGCCTAGAAAAACCACACAACAGCCAGGGGCTGTTGGGGTTGGTTCTGCAACGTCATGTAAAAGGATACACAACTAACCTAACCATCCTAGGATGTGACTGAGAATCTTGAATGAGATTCATGAGGCTATCTTCAGTGTGTGCATGGAAAATAAAATAATCTCTTGGGACATGGTGAACTAAAATATTGTGAAGTGGTCAACCGTGATCACCTATAATATTTTAAAATGGTGTATATTTTTTGTGAAAGGTGAGATATGTGCCTATGATATTCTGAATTGGTAAAGATTCACTATGCTGTTCAGCATGCCACACGATGATGGTTTATTTAAGAACTGTGGAATTCAGAGCATTAATGATTTTCAGTTCTGTTATAATTACTGTTTTCTCAACCCGGACATTACATAATTGTTATTGCTAATTTCACTATTTGTCTTAGGGAGGAAATTTAGCATTTCGTCTTTCTTTTCATCTTCTGTTCTGAATCCCACAGTAAAGCATAAGCCTCCATCAACTCAAGCCAAGTCATACTATTGTTTGCTGTTGCAGTTCATCTCATGTTCTCCCCGTCTTTTTTAACTACACTTTCTAGTTCCCTTCTCCGTGTTTGTGTGTGTGGGTGGGTGTGTCTCTCTCTCTGCCTTTTTTTTAGATGCCCCTGTCAGTTCCTTCTAATGATATTCTAGTTGGTCTCAGTTTTCCCCCAACATGTGCTATATAAAAGGCATGCATGATTTCTTTGCCTCTTGTTTCACTATAATTTGTTTAGATTTTTTCACAAAGCTCTACATTAGTAATTCTATCATACCATTTTGTATCATTGAATTTATCATATATTTTTCGATAAATCATCTGTTGAATATGAATGGGGTGTTTAAGCTTCACATTTTTATGTTTAAAACAATCTTTAACTTGTTGCATTTACTGGGAGAAACACTATTCTGTCTTTCGAGAAAGAATTCCGGTATTTTTGGAGCAAGTTGCAGTGAAAATTCTCAACACTGGCAAATACCTCAATGTGGTCAGACAGTGTGGTAAGTTTCCATCATTTTGTTTCATTGGAAGTGACCAATGGGAATAGTTACTATGCATTATGGAAATGTTTGATTCGCCTCTGTATTATTGCCTTTATTAGGTCTAATGACATACACAATGTGAAAATGACACTTAAATAGAAAGAATGAGTGATTAAAATTTTTTCTGTGTATTTTAAATTTTAAGGAAAGATTGCACTAATTATAGAGGAATTTCACTAAGCAACACGGGGGAAATGTATACCAAATTGCCAGTCGAAAGAAGATTAAGGCCATCATTGGAAATATAACTCTCAGAAGCCCAGATAGGATTTATAAGAAACAGAAGCTGCAGAAAATAAAATAGTCTCAGGAGATCTGGATAGACAAAAGAATAGGCCATATTGCATGGAAGCAATAATAATCAAATACAGAAATTCTGGAAATACAGGGGAAGAAAAGACAGTTTCAAGAAGGGGGAAAAAAGAGACAGTTGAAATATTTTAGCCATGTTAGAAACCATACTGGAGTCAAAGGCAAGAGATATTCTGTGGTACAAGTGCAAGGACTAATTCAAAAGATGGATAAATAGCAGTCTGAGAGAGTTTACATGTGTTGCAGCTGTACTTCATTGTGGCAAAGGCACCTAACTGGGTGATTGTATTTTAACATGAGATGTAAACCAGATAGAAGATTCTGCTGTAGCATAGTGCGTAATACACTTTACTGCCAGCTCTGTAGTTCTGGGTTCAAATCCAGTTTGAAATATTTGTCATTAACCATGTGACTCCATTTTTACTGTAGGTCTTCTGCTGTATCAGTATAGTGCAGTTCCAGATCTGTGGACTGCTCATGGTCTGCATGTAACTGTTATAACTTATCCTGTGTCCAGGTTAGCTGAACCTGAAATGGTTAACAGGAAATGACCTGGGAAGTAAAGGCAGCTGGTGGGATGTTGACGGTATCACCCTTTAGTGCTGATTGGTCTCTTAAAATACAGGGCTAGTACAGTATGCCTTGTTTGCTGCTGGCCTCAAATCCTGTCACCTCGGGAACACCAAAAATTTTTTTTTATAATAGTTTATAATATCCATAGAGTTTCAGAAAACAATCCATAAACACAAATTTGTTTTTTTTTACACTTTGAGAGATAGAGTGAGATGTGAAAGCAATAATTAATAAACATTAACAGGGTGAAGCATTAAACAGACATGTAAACAAGTCACTGTAGACAAATAAACAAATAAGAAAAGTGACATTTACGGGGAATTCAACCCAACCGGAAGTGTCAGATTTTTGGCTTCTCAGGGCTAATTGGTTAAGAGTCCTTTCCTGTACATCCTGTTTGATAATTTTCTTACTCCCTGTACTGTCCCCTAGGTCGAGATGTTCGATGCCCATTTGCAGAGGAGCTAGTGTATACAATCAAAGAGCGCAGATACTACGACCAGATTGAGCGGGCTTACAGCTATGCCAGCCGTCTGCTCCTGTCTTTATTAATGGAAGAGAAGGAACTCTTGGCTCGACTGAAGTGAGTGTTTTATCATCATAATTTTTTTTTTAAAATATGGTCACAGTTCCAACTTTGCAGCAAATAGAACATCCCATAATTACTCCATATTTGCACACATGAAAACCACACAGAATGCCCTCTGCTAGCTCCTGTGAAAAATTGAAGCAGAAAGCAGTTTCGGCAAAGCTAATAATAGTATATATGCAACAAAGGAAGCTGTCGTAAGTGCCTGCAACAAATCAGCAATTGCACACACTATTTTTTCATAAAATGTGTCAGACACATTATGACCCTTCGGCTCATGACCCATGGAATGACTTAACTGTTTTGTCAATTTCTGTTTTTTTTTTAACAAGATGAGGGTGGAATAAATAATGTCTTGATGCCTTGTTGAACCCCACTAGCTTTCACTTTGAGTCTTTTTATCATTGCATCTGCTACTCGCTGCAAGTCAGATGCTGTATTTGTAGTATATTCTATAGGTTTTCTATCAAACCCCTGTTTAATATATTGTAACAGTTACTCAATTCAGTAGATGACTGACTTGTTTTGTGCCAGTGTAGGTTTTTTTTTTTCTTTTTTTTTTTACAGACAAGATGAGGATTGAGTGAATAATGTCTTGATGCATTGTTGAACTACACTAGGTTTCACTTTGAGTCTTTTTATCATGGTATCTTTGCGAATTGCTGCAAGTCAGATGCTGTATTTGTAGCATTTTTCATAGGTCTTCTGTCAAATTGCTACTTAATTATACTTTGACATTTAGTAAATTCTGTTTGCAAGTGTCATGACTTTTAAAAAATCTGTTAAGGAAAACTTTATTTTACGGTAACTTTATATAATTGTATTTCATAAACGTTCAAAGTCAGTGAGAGATAAATTTTTGCTGGGTAATTCATTCAGTAAGGAATAATACGGAGAAAGTGTGGGAATGTCCCAAGTGTAGTGATGTCAGTTCTTGATTCATTCATTCATTCAACTATATGCTTCTCCTAAAATAAAATGCAGATGGAGCTAACAATTGAATGAGTACATTCTGTTAGTCTAAAATACAATTATATAGTGACCCCTTCCCTGGACGACTTGAGAAGGCTCAACTGTGAATTGCAACCTCATTATGACTTTTAAAAAAAAATTACTTTTTTTTCTGTACAGTGCTATTTTTAGTAAATATAATAGTATCTTTTTCTCCTATTCACTGCGCAGGTGCAAAGAGAACCATTGCTTTTAACTTGGCTTGTCGGGGACTAGCCAATACAGCAATGCTGGTTTAATAGCATTGTGGGAATTTTGTAATAGGTGTTGATGTCAGATTATTGATATATTGGGGACAAAGGATTAAAGAAAAGTAGCAGTAATCACATATAGATCTAAGCTACTATGATTATAATTACTGATATTTATGGTTTATAACAGGAATGATTTATAAAAGACTGAGAAACTAAAAGTAACTTGCTCAAGCTATTACCACAGATTAAAGAAATTAAGGCCACTTGTGAAAATAGTTGCCATATGCTGAGGCATTACTCATTAATATTATTCATCCACCAGTAACATTGATCCATACTATTCCTATTTGTACTTTAGGGTGGCTCTGTTTCACAGTATTTTTAAATGTGATCTCATAATCTTATATTTAGGTCCATCAAACATTACTTCTTGCTGGATAAGGGAGACTTCATTGTGCAGTTCATGGACATGACTGAGGTTGAAATGAAACAGCACATTGATGATATCTTGCCTTCTAGACTAGAGTCCTTGTTGGAACTTGCTCTCAGAACTAGCACAGCCAATGTTGATCCATTCAAGGATGATTTACGGTAAGTTGTATTGACCCAGAAACCCTTTGGAGATAAAAGCCATGAACCAGAGAAAAAAAACGAAATTTATTTTACACAGATAACTAATAAATATAACAAATATGTTTATATTCACATACCTTTTCAATATATATGCCGAAAACATAATGAGAAAAGTCAAAAATGACCAGACCTGTGGCAGTTATGAACCGCTCATAATTGCTAGTAACCCTATTCCTGAACTTTGCTATGCAGATGAAACAGTCCTCCTTTCATACAACCTATAGAAAATTTAATCATGTCTGTCCAAAAATACAGTGAAGATCAAAACCTTTTCTTGAATTTAAAGACAACAAAAATAATGTCCACACACAAAACTGGCTATCGCCCAAAAATAAACAATAAATGGGACCCCTAGCAATGAGGTGGACACCATGCCTCGAGAGCACGCAGCCCCCTAATTACAATTTTGAGAGCATGTATCTTCCTTGTAGCAACATACAGATGTGAGCTGTGGACTGTCTTCCTAGTCCTTAAGAAAGAAAATAGGGTCATTTGAGCTGAAATGCTATAGAAAAATTCTCAGAATACCATGCACAAAGAAAAGATATTGACATTTTAAAAGGTCTAAACATCAAGGAAGTTGGCTGATAAACAGCATCTTCTCCCAGAAGCTGAAATATTTTGGTCATTCGAAGCGCCATGGCAGATTAGAAAAAATAATAGTAGAAGGCCTGGTACCAGGAAGGAGAGGCAGGGGCCGTCCGACACGAAGATGGGCACAGGGTATAAGTAAGTTCTTGAATACGAAAGTACACAAGGCAGGAAAGCTGGTGAGAGACCGAGTTTCTTTCAGGCAGGCAGTGATGAGAGCGACGTTTTGCAAAGGACCTGCTACATGATGATCGTGTGTTTGTATACGTAAAGGCATGAGAGGATCATTAAATGACTACAATCCTTTGGCGATTAAAAAAAGAAAAAACAAATTCATGTGGTGACTCATAGTGTGACCTCATTACCCCAATTAATAAAGGCTAAGAGAATTATGACATTATGGCATTTTTTTCACCAGTAACTAAAACCCCACCATGTTATTTTTAGTAAATATGATCATAACCAATCCTCCAAAACACTGCACAGGCGCAAAGAGAACTATTGCCATTGACTGGAATTTCAGTTTCGTGGGATTAGAATGGATGGAAATGCTAGGTTTGTGGCATCTTGGAGCCAGAGGCTAAAAATTGTTGGTAATCTTGCATTTCAAGTGAACAATTCACGAAGAATGTTGTTTGATAAAGCAACTGTAAGCTAAATAGGCATTCTTCCTTCCTCTTCTGCTTGCACCCTTATATGGGTAGTTGGCATGTTGTGTTGTTGTTTACAGCTGGACTGTGATATCTGCCCCTTTCAGCCCAACTCATACAAATTCAGCAGTTCCTTGATTAGTCACCTTTTATTACATGTTTAAGGACTTTTCTTTGTTCCCTTAAAAAATGGGGCTCCAACTAACAAAGAGGGGGGAAAAAAGCACTGAAATAAGAAACAAATGGAACATTTATGAGAGAGTCTAGAGGTACACAGCTGGATACTTTACACAATATCGAAAGAATGAAAGAATGAAAGTGGGAAATCGACTGCAAGCCCTATGTGACATATAAACAGTGAAACTGGTTGATGATGAAGTGAGTTCCTTTGTATTTTATCTGCATTTAGGGAAATTATAAATAAAAAAGACCATTTTTCTTGCCTTGAGGCGTATTAGGTGCATTTTAATAGATTAATCAGCAGTCAGGGTGTGAGAGAAAATGCATTGTTTAAACATCAGGGTGGTATTTTACTTTATTCTGTTTTTAAATGCGAATGATTTTTTTAATGCAAGTTTTTAATACGTTATCTCTTAGTAATTTAATGTGTTAAGATTTTAACTCATTTTTTAAAATGGCTGCATCCCTTGTGTCCGTTTCAGTCTATTAGATCTCATGATGCCAGTGATCAATGGTAATTGAAACAGATTATGAATTTCGTTGTTGCTTTTCACTCTCCATTCCTCACTGTTTGTATCTTTGATGGGTCCAAAGATTTGTTGTAATACTCTGTTTTGAAAATTTGTAATGAGATTTCATCTCTTTTAGTTGTGCTCCAAGTTTCAGAGCTATTTAAAACGATTAGTCTTATCAACGTTTTATATATTTTGATCTTTGTGATGCGAAATAGAGACTTTGACTTTAGCATGTATTGAAGGGCATAGTATACTTTATTTCCAGATTGTATTTATTCTCTCAGCATGTTTGCACCCAGATACTTATGTTTCCATTCTTTTGATTTTCATATTATCAACTTGTATGTGGCCAGAGTTTATATTCTTTCCCTGTCTTCTTATTATTATATATTCTGTCTTATCTTGATTGATAACTAGTCCCATTTTGAGAGCTGCTTCTTTTAAGAGAGTCAGTATTTTTACAGTCTCTAGTTCATTTTCTCCAAACCCCGGTGGAAAGTTCTGATTGTTTGTCCACTTATAGACTGTAATATTTTTCCAGACCTTGAGCTTTGCGTGCACATTCGTTTTACAGATCTGGCTTGTTTGTATGCAGACTGTTAGTTCCTTGCCTGTCAGGTAGATGCACTCCAACTCTGAAGGAAACCCCTAATTAGTTAACTCTTACGACAGGTTTGTTAAGGAGTCAGTAAGTCTGTTCTCGTTTCCCCCACAATGGGGCCCTAAGACCCACACAGGGAAAATAAAACATTGTGTAGTTAATAAATGATGTCCACTAACTAAGTGAACACTCTGCCTTTGTCTGCTTTACAGGGTTGACTTGCTGCCGTTTGATCTAACTTCACAGTTATTGCAAATTCTTTCCATAGACTCCAGAACAGAGAGGGGTGAGAATTTACATTTATTGTTGTTAAAGAAAAATATTTCAAAAAAAAAAAAAAAAATATGGAAAACTAGTTAGTTTGCCTGTCCTGGCAAATATTGATGTTAGTATCTTATGTGGGAGATCAAAAGTAGGCGCTACCACCCCCTCCCCCGCCCCTTCCCGATGGATACTGGGATGGTCCAGAGGGTAAGAGTAACAGCCTCGATCATATTCTGGGGTACTCGGGAGAGTAGGGAAGGGGGGGAGCTGGAAAGCATTTACTGAAACTAAGGCAGCAGTAAAGAGAGAGAGAGAGAGACCACTTTGATAAACTGTTTTACCTTTCTCACTATTGTGTAACAGATTAAAATTGCATTGATTGCTTAGTTTTACAAATAAACAAGGAAATTATGTAATAACCAGATTCATCCTTCTCGTTAAAGAATATGTTATTCTTTAGTATTCTTTAGTTTTGCCCATATTTGATTCTTATTGTTTGATTACAGAAGGTAAATTTCAAGGCAAGGAAATAGACTCGAGAACTTTGTGACAGCTAACAAGATTAATAGAAAGAGAACAGAGAGAGTACGAAGAGATAAATACCTTGATCACTTGGCCACAAGTGGGGGCGGAAGAAGAGCACCAACTTATCTAAAAAATTGTCACTGATGCTGTATCAGTTGGGTGGCAATCATCATCAGTAACCTGTACAGTCTGTGGTGACAGCTCTAGCCACGCATACCTAAATACCCAGGCTCAACCCCCCTCCCCCCGCCCACACAGCAAAAGTAAGTGCAGGCAGTAGTGGCATTAAAAAAAAAGTCTATGTTTATTGTAAAGGGACCCGTTTCTACGGCGTATTGGTTCGATAGGACGAGACATATTTTATAGACCAAACAGAACTCGGTGGTTGATGTAGTCAGCATCATGCTGGCCGCCTTTTCTTCCCACGACTGTGCCTGGTACCCACTCCAGGCTGAGGTGACCTGCGAGCCAAGGGCATTTTTGAAAAAAATCAGGCCCTGCCAGGAACTGAACCCATGACCTTCCGATCCGCAGGCGGGCATCTAGCCAGACCACGGCGGCTTCCTATGTTTTTTGCGACAGAATTAGTTGTTCAGCATGTACATTTTGCCAACAGACTACAGAGTGGACACCACTGACATACGCTTGTCTGGTTTGGAATCATTTTCCTTTGACTATGTTGTCAGATGGCCAGTGTCTCTTGTAGTCAGCAGAAAGGTAAGGAAAACAAGAATAGTGTCAGCTTGTCTATTCATTTTTTTTAAAAATTGGGGAGCCTCTGTCGTCTCTCAGTTATCACCTGTCAAGGTTATTAAAATTGTTGTAATTTGATTTTTAGGTAAACCTTCCATTTCTTTATTTCTATCTCATCTGTAAAAGTTATGTAAGCCTCTATTTCTTTATTTCTATCTGTACGAGTTATGTAAGCCTCTATCTCTTTATTTCTATCTGTACGAGTTATGTTAGCCTCTATCTCTTTATTTCTATCTGTAAGAGTTATGTGAGCCTCTATTTCTTTATTTTTATCTGTAAGAGTTATGTAAGCCTCTATTTCTTTATTTACATCTGTAAGAGTTATGTAAGCCTCTATTTCTTTATTTCTATCTGTAAGAGTTATGTAAACCTCTATTTCTTTATTTCAATCTGTAAGAGTTATGTAGGCCTCTATTTCTTTATTTCTATCTGTAAGAGTTATGTAAGCCTCTATTTCTTTATTTCTATCTGTAAGAATTATGTAAACCTCCATTTCTTTATTTCTATCTGTAAGAGTTATTTAAGCCTCTATTTCTTTATTTCTATCTGTAAGAGTTATGTAAGCCTCTATTTCTTTATTTCTATCTGTAAGAGTTATGTAAGCCTCCATTTCTTTATTTCTATCTGTAAGAGTTATGTAAGCCTCTATTTCTTTATTTCTATCTGTAAGAGTTATGTAAACCTCTATTTCTTTCCACATTCAGTCATACTGTAACAGAAGTTTTTAATGAAAAAATGGCAACCAAAAACCCCCCAAAATGATTGGTGTCAGAAGATTTTTCACTTGACTTTTAGCAACAATTTACAGCCACACAAAGATTGTGTAAAACGAGATCACACAATTTTTTAAAATTCCTTAAATATATTTTCTGTTCAGTTTGGTACAAAATTGCAAAATGTTATGAGTTTATGTTAAATAGTTGTGAAGCTATGGCATTTTTGTTAATCTGTATTGCTTTCAGAAACAAATTTGGGTTGCCTTTTTTAAAAACCAATGTACAGCCAAATAATGATGATATCAAACAAGATTATGGAGTTTTTATTCTTAAAATTTGTTATGCATTCGGTATGGTGCAAAAATGCAAAATATAATGAATTTATGTAAAATACTAATGAAACTGGCATTTTTAATAGTCACTAAAATAGTGGTATTTAGGAAATGCAAAGGGTTAACGGGCTTGGTAGTCAGTGGGTTAAATGTTTGTCAGTTCTCAAAAGTGTCAATAGGAACAGTCTGCTATTAGACTTGCAGTTCATCATCAGTAGCAGCAGTTAAGTACAAATCAGCAGTTGCTCACACAATTGATTGCATAAGGCACCACCATTTCTATGGCAACAGGCCACTCGCTGTTTTTTTCAAATTTGCAATTCGCAACCCAAATCACCTTGGGCACAGACAGAAAGCATTTTAAATGAATTCTGCAGCTTGTAGTATAATACTGTTCACTCAGCACAGTTGCTGGGCGATGGCACTATATAATATCGGTTCACATATAAGGAAAACAACAGTAACTAACCATGGCCAAAAGAATATAACTTACCAGAAATAAAACAGTCTGCCTATCTGCCATATTAGACAGGAAGTCTATTTGTAATTAAGCTTTTGGCCCTACGAATGCTTTAAAAAAAAAGATGGCCATGAGCATGTAGGAATTCCTTTAAAAAAAAAAACTTGAAAAAATAACCCTTTTACTCAAGTCAGTAAAAAATGTGTTTTTATTAAATATCTATATCTATATTTTTGTTTAACCCCCCCCCCCCCCCCCCCCCCCCCATCCCCCATATAAAAAAGAGAATAGTCAGTAAATGTGAAGCGTTATGCGGAATACTTTCCCTGGGACCAAAGTTTACTGGAACATTTTGACGTCAACATGTCTTAAATTTGGTTCTCAGGAAAACCCCTGAATACTATCTATAGTTAGTATATTCATATCTTGGACTCCTAAACAGTGGGCAGGCACAGATAGAACAAATGGGATTAAATGACCTTTTGTTGTTGTTGTTGAGAACATTGCACTTCAGAAATGCCAGTACATCAACATTTACCGGGACTTTGTCTTTTTGAAGTGACATAGTTAAGTCTGCAATGATCTTTTGTGTTTTCTAAATCATTGATGTACTCCATATTAAAAAAAAAAAAACAACACTTTGTTCCGCAACAGGTTCTCACCAGATACCAGATCCTGTTCAGACACCTGTTTTACTGTAAACATGTAGAGAGACAGTTGTGCAGGTAAGCTTGAGTTACCCTTCTCTCATCTTTGTATTCCTCTTTTGTTCATTTATTAACTGTAGGTATGTGTCTCAAAAATTCACTATTAAAAGAAAGGTATTTTAAGGTTGGTTTAGAAAGCAAAGCAATGGAAATAGGAGGATAACATCAAGAGAAGGGTGAACAGCATTCATGAGTGTCTACAGTCAGGATAGAGACAAAGTATATTATAGAAGATTCCTTGCAGGCTACCTTCATTGTGAAGCTGCACCTGATTGATTGAAAAATCAAGTTTTTGCATATATTTTTTTTTAAGCGAAGTATTAAAAGCAAAGTACTTATGTCAGTTTTAAATTATAAAATTCAAATCAATTTAAATATTAACTATTTGTTCAGTAAAGCTTTGATTAACCGTCACCATCCGAGCCAGGGCTGTGATGGATAACAGAAATCACTTAATACATATGTACAGTAACATGATTTCACTGCAGACTTGGGACAGAGGTGAAAATCTTTTCAAAGTGAATAATACGTACATATTGAATTTTTAATTTTACAAAACGATCAATATAAACTTCACTATAAAAGTAGTAATGTATAGACATGTATTGTAATACTATAAACCTACGTTACTTTAAATTAATCTATCTTCTCCTTCTGTGTCTTTGAGGTTCAAGTTTTCTATGTGGCCATGTTCCATATACTCAGAAGTAGGATACGTGTTGCATTTGCATGTCACACCAGTCGATGCACTTTGATAACATTGTTTCTGATTCGGAGTGGCTAGTTGAAGGTTTTCTGGTTTATTTAGAACTTTTCCTTCGTTGTCATAAATTGCTTCTTCTTCAGTGGCAGTCACACTAGAAACAATTTCTTTATCGTTGAAAATGCCAAAAGCTCCATCTATTTTGTCACATTCCAACCAACCTATTACTTCTTCTGCCATAAAGTTTTTACTGTTTATTCCTACACTGTTGCACAGTTACATAGTTTCATCAAGACTAACAATCTCAGTTCCTTCAGTTTTGTAAACTTGTTCCCTGATGAGGTTCAGTTTTGTTATTTTAAAATTGAGTTGTTTCTTGAAATCAGCAGCGACTGACCTATTTGCACTGTTTTCCCCTACTAATGTATAGTTGTTGAATACTATGACAAAACATTCTTATCAAGCCATCCTATGCTTGCTTTAAAATTGGGATCTTCTAGTTTATTATTAATGTCAGTTGCTTCAGTCATTATTATAGGACTTTAAAGTGGCAACTCTTGACTCCTGGCTTTTAAAAAAAAAACATTGGTCATAGCATTATCCAGCTGGTCAAATTTTGCCGGTTTTATGGTTTTACAAGTCTTAGCAACTTCATCGGTGCTTTGCATTTTTGACACATGTTGTTCAGTGTTGTGTTTAATAGCATTGACTGTTCTTCCAACACAGTAAATGTGAGCAGTGCTAGTAGCTGTTTAACCATCTTCATGTCTAGTTTTTTTTTTTTTTTAAACCTAGCACTACAGATTTCTGCTTTTCAGTCATTTTAAACCAATTTTATTGAAAAATAAAATTGAAACACAGCTTAAAAAATACAGAACAGCAACACTGTCGTAACGTTTATCAAACTGTCAAACAGTTTATCAGGGTACTGTGAAACAAAACATTCATTCGAACACACAGGCTATTCTGTCACAGATGAGATTAGTATGTTACACAAAAGCGACTGTTAAATGATGGGTTTGTGGCTCACTAGATCATGCTTAACATACACCACCCACAATTATTCACTTTTGCAATCATAAAGTAGTCACGTCCAGCTTTACACAGTAGGGTGTAAATGTAATATGTAGACAGTTTTAAAGATGTCTACTTGTTTGTTGAAACTCACACATTTATTAAAAACTAATTATTTTTAGACAATAACGGAGAACAGAAACTGATGGTTAAACGAATGACGGGTTAATCAAAGTTTTACTGTGTTTTTAAAACGTTTGTAACAGTTTAATAAGGAAATAATGTTAACAATCAATAAAACAAATATTTAGTTGTTGAAGTTCCTGTGAACATAATTATATACACTCAGGGAATCCTCTTTTATTATCTCCGGTGTGAGTCTTACCTATTTACTAACATTTGTTTGGTATTCTATTACAGAGCCAAATGGTCAGGTGATCTGTTATCTTTTGTTTTTTAAATCTTTTTTTGGATGATAGTTTAATCTTTGTAGTCACAGCTTTCGCAGAATGTGACGTTGGGGGAAATAGCCTTTCAGAAAATTTATTGTTAGATTATTTTTTAATACACAGTAAGAGTGCTTACCGGAAATGCCAGATTTCTTTAGTATGCTGTGGTCAAATGTAAAATATTAGAGTACACATAACATGATGGTTGGGATCCAAGGGAAATTGATAATAACATCTCCTGTGTTGTCTGGGAGTTGATATTGAGATTGTTTTAGGATGAAACTTTAGGTATTTTATGTTTACATTTTTTTTTGTCTCTTCCCTTTTTTTTTCTTCATCAGTATGTAGAGATAAATCAGAATCAAGCTTTTTAAAACTTTTATATTTGGCTTAATTAAAAATAGTACTGTAAAAAATGTAATGTGAGATTGTGGTGTAAGGTGTTATAATTACATTTAAAAACAAAAAGTTGTGGTCACAGAGTTTTATTAATTTATATCGCCAGTTGATACCATGGTTGGGATTTATAGAGTGATTGGCAGATAACAGACAAAAACTGCTTACAGAAAAGAATTTATTGAGAGTTTACCATGAGGTAGACTAAGAAGAATATGTATAGATGAAATACAGGCAGACCTACAAACATATTTTTTTAAATCACCGCCTGGAAAGAGAAGGCGAATCACTGAATGGAGGTGGGTGATATCTGCAATAATGAACGCCAATCGCTAGGAATGCTAAAGAAGAAGAATTGCGATCAGTTCATAATAAGAGATTTCTGCATTTTCTATCTTAGTGGAGAGTGGGGGAGGGCAGATGGTTGAGGGATTAAACCCAGCATATAATGTTGAAGAAAGCAAATTTCCTTTAATATGTTCTTATGTTCTTAACCATTTGAGTAATTTCTCTACGCAGCTAGTTCATGAAAAGATGTAGATTTTTGGTAGACATTTATTATTTAATGCTTTATGAAATATGATGAATAGTTCACTAGATTACCAGGTATGAGTTTTAGGTTTAGGTTTAGAGGATCAACATCATGGTGCAAAGGTAGTAACCCATAAGTGCTCCACTACTTCTTACTGAAGTCTGTCTGAAAAATCTCAGCTCAGTGCACAAACTCCATAGCACTGGCGAGGATCCTGAAATATCTTTGGGTAGATTTTTAACTGCAAATTTTGCCTGGCCAGCGCCGTTATGCTGCATTTTTTTATTTCCAACGGCCAAGGGATTTTTTTTCATGTGCAACAGTACACACGAGCGTCCAGTCTTACTACCTAGAAACAGGGGAAATTACTAGTAGTTCACATTAAAAAATCCCAGCCTTCACCGGGGCTTGTACCCAGGACCTTCAGCACTCGACGCCGGACACCATGCCTCGAGACCGCACAGCATGAGTTCAAGCCTCAGGTGCAGAAAATAAGTAAAGGAACTTTTTTCCATGCTCTCAAGTGTATTGAGCAAATAGGGCCAGACCTATTTTTATAGACCAATTGGCACATGGTGGGCGATGTGGTCAGCATTACACTGGCCACCTTTACTTTCCATGACCTTTCCAGGTACCCATTTAAGGCTGGCAGTCGAGAATTTGTTTCAAGTCCTTCTGCATCAGTACTTGAACCCACAACATTCTAACCCTCAGGTGAGCATCTAGCTGCCACACCACAGCAGCTGCCAGGTGTAAAAAGAATTTTGTAAATTTGTTGTAAAGTTCAGGATTGACAATGCCTCATAAAATGTTGTGTGTTATCAGGCCCATAAAAGAAGCAAAGAATGGTAATGCTGCCATACATGCATGAAATGCAAGGCAGCTAAGGAAGGTTGGGTTGAAACTAGGTACATCATCCACACACGCACACACACACAGAGAAATCTACACTATAAATCACAAATTTTTTCCATATTTCAAAATTTTCATTATAAATGAAGTGTTAATCCATCCCAAACCGTGACCAATACTTGAGTTACATTTTTATTTGCCATTATGGCTACAAAGTTTAATTTTACAGCCATATTGGCGACCCAGGTTGTTGAACATTTCCAAATTTATTGGAACAATCAGTAAAAGTAAACTTTCATTGGAGTTAAATCTTGTGAAAATTTTTGTCTCATTACTTTTCTTAAATAGGGTAATTTCATAGTTTATATTTTACTGTTATCTTCCTTGAAACCACATATCTATGTGTGTCTGAGACCATACATTTGTCTGTCTCCCAAATTGTTAAATACTGGTGTTAGTATTACAGGGGGTGCCTCTGTTGCACTTAGGGCAGTAACTAAAGATACGGCAGTGATGGAGACAAAGTTGAAGTAGAAAAAGGGATATTAAATACAGGGTTTTATTTTATTTATTTCTACATACAGGGCAGTTGTGAAGACCAAGATGAGGTAGAGGATGAAAGAATAAGACTTTCTTTCACTATCCCAATTAAATCTAGTATATGTATATAAAATCTAAACTTAATTATACAAGGAATACATTTTTTATTCTTATTGCTTAAATTCTAGTGTTTCACATTTGCCTTTGAACCTTTTGAATATATGTACTAAAGAAAACTGTCTATGCAGCATTACATTCTTTGTTTACTTATTTTTCGCTGGCTTTTTTTTTCCATTAGTTATCATAAAATTGTTTTCACCTAGTAATCACATTTTTTGGGTGTATTTTAAAATTTTAAACAATGTTTATTCACTCAGTAATAATTCTTTAATGTTTTCATCCATCAGAGAGATTTTTGGTGTATTCACCTGTCAGCCGTACTTAATTTTGCCCATTCGTTATTATAATCATTAAAATTTGTGCCTGTAACAAGTGCTTCTGGCCCAGTCTGGCTGGTAGGCAAGGCAGAATGTTTAGCTTCAGAGTTATCTTTGCTTCTGACAGTGCTTTGCTAATGCAGTTTTCACATGGATGGAAGTCTATGGTTCCGCTGCCTAAGCTACTGAGTTAAGTGCTTGGTGCAGCACTGTGAGCTGTGTTTTTCATGTGAATTGCCTTTCATTTGTGCAACAATTTTGTTGTGGTATTCAGTAAGGTGGGTAGCCAGTTCATGGGTGGGCTGGTGAAATACCTTATGTGACAGTTTTGCATGTGTATGACTAACTTTTCGTGACTGACTTCCATCAATGACAAAGTGCATTTCTGGTGGTAACTGTTGTTTTTTTGTGCTTCTAGCAACTACCTTGTGCATTTACTGCATAAGCACATTTCTGGATTATTTGTTAATCATGTTTCTCCTATGAGACAGTGAGGGACATTTCATTTGATTTTCACTGGCACAAAAATGAATCAAGTGTGGGATGGTATGATGCAATGAAGCTGAAATCTTAACTATGACTACGACTTATAAAAAGTCCATCTATCATTAGCATTTTCATGTGGCAGTTATCATTATAAGTGTTGTTTTTGTTGTTTATAATTTTTTTTTTTTTTAAAGACGTACTGAACCACACGTGAGGTCTCATACGTATCCTGTCTGTACCTCGCTGCAGTCATCCTAAACAGGTTCCCAAAATAGGAACCTGGCCAAAAGATAGAATCAGTGTTTCCTTCAAAGTCGGGATGCATCTGCTTGAGAGGGAAGGAACCAACAGTCTACACACAAATAAGTCAGATCTGTAAAATAGATTTGCACACAAAACTCAAGTCTTGAAACTAGACTAAAGTCTACAAGTGGTTGAACAACCAGGACTTTCCGCTTGAGTTTACAGCAGGTAAATGTAAGTGTTTACCGTGATACCAGAATCAGTAAAAGAGGAAATGAAGAAGAAGGTGAATGTGAGGAGGAAGATTTTTAAAATGTTTTCTACCATCAGTTAATGTAATACTTATAAACTGAAATATTTGAATCCATCACTTAATATAATATTTTCCACCTACAGTATTGAGTGTTTTTATCCATTCGTCAGCAAACATGCTTTCATGACTCTTTTTAGCACCAGATTATGGTTAGTTTGAAAATGATAACAAATTTACATGTATGTTATTTTCAGTGAATCACAACCCCAAATAGCGTGCCATAAAAGTAAACTTAATAGGAAATTGTTTAAAATGGATGCGTTGATAAGAAAGGAACAGATGTTGCAGCCTAGCTGTAAACTACAAAACAGTGTGTTGACAGCCCTTTCAAGAGCCAGTGCAGAAGAAGTGACCAATATAAATAGGTCATATTGTAAAACAAATATTTTGCCTGATTTCTTTAGTACGCTTTTAAAGAAAAAACCCCAAAAAGTGCAATAACAAATTGTATGTTACTTCGATCACATGAAGCGCAGTCACACACAAATGGTGCCTTGGTTATAACAGAAAGTGCTGATCACAAACAGTTAGAGATTTTTAATCCATCACTCAGTATAATCAGCTTCACTGAAACATTAAGGGCTGTAATCGATTAGTTATCATAATCATTTTTAGTAGTCAGAAATGTATGTGTTTTATTGACCAGTCAGTATAGTCACATATTTTGCAGCCACCAGGCTTCATAAACTTCTTTTTCTCAAGTTGAATCTGTGGTAACCCGTATTGCAACAATCTTCTGCTTCACAGTGTATGGATGGGCAACAAACAGACAAAACTGTACGCTTTGAGCAGCTCTCGATGGTACTCTCCTGCCTTTGCCTTGAGGCAACGCATGCTGAACTTTGTGCAGAACTTTGAGTACTACATGATGTTTGAAGTTATTGAGCCAAACTGGCACGTGTTCATGCAGAATATGTCCAAGGTGTTTGAGTTGCATATGTTTTGTGAGTCTTTGTCGTTAACTGGAAAAGAAGAAACAAAATGTTGAGTTCTGGCAAGTGTTATCAAAGGCAGAAAATGGAGATGGCTTGGAGGTTGCAGAATGCCTCAAAACACCTGGCAAAGCAGCTCTCAGTCGATGATAGGAAAAGGAGATGTGGATGATCTAAGGAAACCTAGAGGAAATGAGGAAACCATCAAGTGTGCAAAGTTTTAGTGTGAATAGGGAAAACACATTCGTTATTACATGTATGTAGGTTTATTAATGGGAAAAGAAATAGCTAGCATCTATTCTAGATTTTATTTATTCCTAAGGAAAACACAGGCATTGTTTGCTGTATTAGTTTATTAATGGGGGTAAAACAGCAAGTCTGTTTTCTTAGTTTTATTGATGCAGAACCTAATTTATTTTTTCATTTTTAAATGGTCAAAACACAGCCAGTTTATGTTCTAGATATTTTAATAAAGTAACTGCAACTAGTGTTTGTTGTCCTAAAGGGTTTAAGTGGAAATAACATACTTGGTGTTTGCTGTTTTTGGCTGGCTAACAGCAGGTTGAACGTTGTCGAGTTGCTTTATTATTATTATTTTTTTTAATATGTACTTGGACCAAGTGTTTATAGTTTATGTAATTGAGGAAACAACAACAATCATAACAAGGTGTTATATTTCTGCTGCTGCTGCTTCTACTTTTTCTTTACTTCCTCTTTTAGGGCTTCAGTTGTCAAGGGAAAAGTAAAATTCTGCTTCTTGTTCTTTTGGCCGCCTCAATCATAGATAAATCATGTTGTTCTTGAGTTTACAAATTATGGCAAAAATAAATATTTGTTCTGCAATTACATTTCTTCTTCTTAATATTCATAAGCTGTTTACTCAGGCAGAAAGTTCTGATTATTCAAGCACTCCTGGACTTTGGTATGGATCCACCATTTGAATTTTGTGTGCACATCCGTTTTACATATCAGGCTTATTTTTATGTAGACTGTTGGTTCCATGCCTCTTAGGCAGGTGTCCTTCAATGTTAAAGGAATCACCCCTAATTAGTCGCCTCTTAGGACATGCTTGATGGACGGGCATGGATCTATTCTTTGTTCTCCATAATGGAGCTCCCGAACCCACATTGGGGAATAGTTTGTTTTAATAACTTGAATTTGTGTGGAAATCCCAGGTCTCAAATGTTGACGATGTTCTGGCCTTCCACTGGGATTTTCTGGACTCCTGCCTGAAAGACTGCATGCTGACATCCACTGAACTGTTGCGGATTGTTCACAAACTGCTGGTTGTGTGTGTGACCTTCTCAAATTATGTCCAGGTAATCTGTGGCAGAATGTGATGTCTGAATGTTTGACTGTTTTTTTAATGTTGTATATGTACACAAGGCCTGTTTGTGTTGTATATTTACAGCAACCTGTTTATGTTGTATATTTGTCAGACAAAATGCTGATATAGAAATTATAGGCTTGACCTTTGCAGCAAGGGTAATGGCCAATGACTATTAGTGACCTTTGCAGCAAAGATATTGGCCAAAGACTGCTAGTTTAAAATTGACACTCTTCTTCTTCTTCTTTGTATCCTCCGGCTGTAAACTCAGGTGGATAGTTCTGTTTGTCCATTTCTAAACTTTAATCTTGTTCCAGAAATTGAACTTTGCATGCACACCACTTATAGAAGATCTGGCTTACTTGTATGCCGACTTATGGTTGATTGCCTCTCAAGCAGATATGCATTCCAACTCTAAAGGAAACACCTCTGATTAATTCACCTTATACTACAGGCTTGTTAGGAGAGCACTTGATATAACCCCCCCCCACCCCCAACCACTAAATGGGTCCCCAGAACTGACACGAGGAGACAGGGTCCAAAAATAGCAGCACAATTTAACCTTGGGGGGGGGGGGGGGGGGGTCAGAATCCTTTTCATATTATTGGTGATAAGTGCTAATACTTCCTGGGGGATGTGATCAGCATTACACCAGCCATCTTAACTTCCCATTACATTTCCAGGTACCCATTTTAGCCTGGGGTAATCTGGAAGCCAGGTTATTATTTTTACTTTTATTTTGTCTTTTAAATCTATTGAGCTGCGGATTCCAGCTTTTCATTCTGGCCCTCAGATTATTATTGTCATCTTCTTTCAGGTCATGGCAGAGCCTGTTGACCAAGATCAGAAAGATGAGAATTTTGAAAAGACTATTGAAACCTTTGACCGCAACTTCTCATGCCATCTGCTGAAATTTCTGGACAAGATCATGGATGAAAACACAAAGACCTATGAACATAAACTGTTCAAAATTATCTACAGGTACATGTTTGAAATATTTCACTGGGATTAATTTGTTGCTGTTAACAGAAGCTGTTATGAATGCCTGTGTTTACCACATTTGCTGTGTAGGCAAGGAGTCTTTGAGCCTTAGGATTTAGGACTGCATGGCTTGTGTGGTCGTCATGTACTGCACAGGTTATGATTTTTGTGTGTGTGCCACCAACAGAAACCCTGTAACCTTACACAGGATTCAATGTTGAATGTCCACATATGAATTGCGTGGCCCCATTTGAGTTGTGTGGCCCTATTTGAGTTGTGTGGCCCTATTTGAGTTGTGTGGCCCTATTTGAGTTGTGTGGCCCCGTCTGAGTTGCATGGCCCCATTTGAGTTGCGTGGCCCCATTTGAGTTGCGTGGCCCCATTTGAGTTGCGTGGCCCCATTTGAGTTGTGTTGGCCCCCATTTTAAAGGAGGAAAAAAAGAATTGACGCACTGTTTCCCTAACGAGCTTGTCATAATAGTTGACTAATTTAGGGTGTTTCCTTCAAAGTCAGAGTGCATATTTGACTGAGAGGCAAGACAAGGAACCCACAGTCTACTTACAAATAAGCCAGGATCTGTAAAACAGATGCGCTTGCAAACTCTAGTTCTGAAATAAGACTCAAGTCCAAAGTGGATGAACAGCCAGAACTTTCTGTCAGAGTTTACAGCCTATGACCATGAAGAAGAATCATCTTAGGTGTCACATGAGAGCCCAGCGTTTTTAACCATTCAGCCACTTGCCTCTCGTTGTTGCTGTTTATTTACAATTTAAATACACAAATTTAAAATTGTGCATACACCATTGAAAAACGTTTTCTCATTGTGAATTTGAGTAAAAACTATGTTTTCCCATTGTGAATTTGAGTAATGAGGGGATGCATACAATATTTTGCGTGATTTTATTGCTTGTAAGAGGGGTCTTCAAATGAAAACCGTAAAATGCGATACAAATTACAGTTGCCACAGTTTAAAGTTATCGAGGTTTAGGTTTAAACAAGGGATCAAGATCAAGGGTATAACCCATAAGTGCTCCATTCTATTTCTAACTTAAGCCTGAATCTGAAGCATCTCAGGCAGTGCACAAACTCCATAGCACCGGTGAGGATTCTGAAATACTTCAGGTCGATTTTTCTCTCCAAATTTTGCTTGGGCAGCAGCATGNATGTAGATGAGGTGGTAAGAGAGGCTAAGTAAGATGACATGTAGATGAGGTGGTAAGAGAGGCTAAGTAAGATGACATGTAGATGAGGTGGTAAGAGAGGCTAAGTAAGATGACATGTAGATGAGGTGGTAAGAGAGGCTATGACATGTAGATGAGGTGGTAAGAGAGGCTAAGATGACATGTAGATGAGACATAAGTAGATGATGATGTGGTGAGGCTAAGATAGAGAGGCTAAGTAAGATGACATGTAGATGAGGTGGTGGTAAGAGAGGCTAAAATGACATGTAGATGAGGTGGTGGTAAGAGAGGCTAAAATGACATGTAGATGAGGTGGTGGTAAGAGAGGCTAAGTAAGATGACATGTAGATGAGGTGGTAAGAGAGGCTAAGTAAGATGACATGTAGATGAGGTGGTAAGAGAGGCTAAGTAAGATGACATGTAGATGAGGTGGTAAGAGAGGCTAAAGATGACATGTAGATGAGGTGGTGGTACTAAGTGATGACATGTAGATGAGGTAAGGTAGAGGCTAAGGTGGTAAGAAGATGACATGTAGATGAGGTGGTAAGAGAGGCTAAGTAAGATGACATGTAGATGAGGTGGTAAGAGAGGCTAAGTAAGATGACATGTAGATGAGGTGGTAAGAGAGGCTAAGTAAGATGACATGTAGATGAGGTGGTAAGAGAGGCTAAGTAATGACATGTAGATGTAGAGAGGCTGAGTAGGTGAGGTGGAGAGGCTAAGATGACATGTAGATGAGGTGGTAAGAGAGGCTAAGACATGTAGATGAGGTGGTAAGAGAGGCTAAGATGACATGTAGATGAGGTGGTAAGAGAGGCTAAGATGACATGTAGATGAGGTGGTAAGAGAGGCTAAGATGACATGTAGATGAGGTAGGTAAGAGTAGGAGAGGCTAAGTAAGATGACATGTAGATGAGGTGGTAAGAGAGGGTAAAGAGAGGCTAAGATAAGTGACATGTAGAGGCTAAGATGACATGTAGATGAGGTGGTAAGAGAGGCTAAGATGACATGTAGATGAGGTGGTAAGAGAGGCTAAGTAAGATGACATGTAGATGAGGTGGTAAGAGAGGCTAAGTACATGAGAGAGCTAGTAAGAGAGGCTAAGATGACATGACATGTAGAGAGGCTGAGATGACATGGTAAGAGAGTAAGCTAGGCTAAGATGACATGTAGGTGAGGTGGTAAGAGAGGCTAAGTAAGATGACATGTAGGTGAGGTGGTAAGAGAGGCTAAGATGACATGTAGGTGAGATAGTAAGAGAGGCTAAGATGACATGCAGGTGAGATAGTAAGAGAGGATGACATGTAGGTGAGATAGTAAGAGAGGCTAAGATGACATGTAGGTGAGATAGTAAGAGAGGCTAGGAGCTAGGATGACATGTAGGTGAGATAGTAAGAGAGGCTAAGAGTTAATAAGAGAGGCTAAGACAACTTTGAAGTGAGTTAATGGGAGAGGCTAAGACAACTTTGAAGTGAGTTAATGGGAGAGGCTAAGACAACTTTGAAGTGAGTTAATGGGAGAGGCTAAGACAACTTTGAAGTGAGTTAATGGGAGAGGCTAAGACAACTTGCAGGCATGGTGCTAGGAGAGGCTGACAACTGTAGGTGAGGAAGAACCTAAGACCTGTAGGTGGAGACTGTATGATAGGAGGCTGTATGCGACATGTACCACATCTCAGATATGAAACATCACATAGTTGTCTATTAATAATTAATATGTTGCCATCTTTTTATCTTTGAAGGTTGGATTTCAATAACTTCTACACAGAGCGTCTGGAAGCAATGTCTGCTGGGAAGACTGTCAAGGATCTGTCTGCAGAGGCCACCAGTCAGAGTAAATGATAAACCTCAAGCTGGGAGTTTTCTCATACAGTGTTGTAGCCTCCTCATTACTGAACCATGGAGGCTCCACTGAATATCTCATTACTGAACCATGGAGGCTCCACTGAATATCTCATTACTGAGCCATGGAGGCTTCATGCCTGTCTCAGAAGACATCTGTGATGTGTAATATTTATAAGGTCTTGTTGCCAAGGACAGTCCTGCAGCCCTTATTCCCCTATAATGTTTTCTTGGAGTCCAAAGGTGCCTTTGTTTTTTGTGTATGAAGTGAGCGTCTTGATTTGTTGGAGAATACCCCTGACAGTATGATCTTGAACATACTATACTCGTGAGTATGACAGACATATATATATGTTTATAACTCCAGCATTTGTTGGCTATGTGGCAATTTTATGTTCAGTAGCTGGTCACTGCTGTCAACCAGTGCCAAGCAGTCTCTGCTACCAGATCGCCTGCAGCTGATTTTCAGAATTCACACTTTATTCTGAATTTGCTGACTATGGATGCCTTTTATTTTCAAAGCCACACTTTTTAGTAGTTACACATGCTAAGGGGCTTCAAATGAGCATCTTAATAACCTGTCTCAGTATTGTTGAGGATGTCAAGAGGCATTGATGATGTAGATAGCCGTCTCGCCACAG
This sequence comes from Candidula unifasciata, assembly GCA_905116865.2. Taxonomy (NCBI): domain Eukaryota; kingdom Metazoa; phylum Mollusca; class Gastropoda; order Stylommatophora; family Geomitridae; genus Candidula; species Candidula unifasciata. Next base: position 545,089 of record CAJHNH020001112.1, read on the forward strand.
AGGAGCAGCATTTGTTATCTTTGTTTTCAATTTTGTAAATCAGCAGCAATTCATGTGAGTTTCAAAACAGCATGACTTCTGTGCGCACCAATAATCACACCCTAGATATGTGTGAGTTGTGTGTACCCCTGGGGTTTATGGAAAATACTGAAATACATGACAGACACAGAATTGGTTAAACTGACAATATATTTTCTATACCACTTGTAAAAACAGTAATCGTTTAAAATCCAAAGTAAGGAAGGGCAACAAAAATAACACAATGTTTGCAAAACAATGCTATATCAGTTACATCAAAACAAACCAAAAAAAAAGATCTTCAGAAGAATGCTTTTCATAGCAGCATCGCAGTCTTAGTCTGGAGGTGGCGGTGCTTGTAGCTTTCAAGTCACTGGCTTCACATTCATTACAAGATTCCCCTGTGTTTGTTCTGGAACCATATTGGTGAAGGGAAGAGGTGTGTATAAAAAAAAAAATTTGATTCACTCCCTGACAGAGTAAGAAAGGCGAGGATAGTTAGTTAGTTAGTTGGGTTATCCTCATTGCACTCCGGACATGTCCATAGGTGCTCAGATCCTCCCCTCAGTATGAACCCCAACGTCCGATGGCTAATAGTACCAGTTCTATGTTGATTAACAAGTCTTCTGGCGTAGCTGGTGTGCGTCTCGTTTTTTGCTGTGCCGATCTTAATTCCCAAGTCTGCCATTCTGGCGATTGATGTGGATTCACTGCCACCAAAGTCCTCTATTCTTCCCATTTCTCTGAGGGCATTGATAATATCAGCATGATCCATAGGCTGACCGTCGGTAGTGATAGCGGATCCAGCCAACCTGTCAGCTCTTTCATTTCCATCGACGCCTGCGTGTCCCCGAACAAAAATAAAGGTGACTCCCCGAACAGTGGACTTCTGTAATGATTCAAGCCATTGTCTTCGCACTGAACCTGCCTGAACCCTCCGGATCATACTCATTGAATCACTGAGTATACACACGCGGGTGTATTTTTGTGTTTCAAGCCAGGCAAGCGCTTGTGTCACTGCCATCACCTCCATCGTCATGCTGCTGGTTGTCATGGAGAAGGCGCCGTTGGCTTCTTTGACTGTTCTGCCCGCTGAGCGTGCTGTAAATGCCCATGCGCTTCTTCTTTGGCGTATAACGGATCCGTCTGTATAGATTATTGCAAAGGCGAGGAAACAGCAGGATGTGCGCTCACAACTCAAGTTCCAGCGATTTTCAACGGAACATGAAAAATACAACAACCAGCAGAGTGGAGGTGTTAAACACAGCTTTCAACAGTTTCAGGTGGCAGCTCTCACTAATCTGGAAAACTGATATATGGACAGCTTAAGAGCACATCTTGGAGCACTAGATCTTGACTTTTTTCTAGGCAAATGTTCATTATTTGCGGCTCCATCAAAATTAAAATATTTCTGTCAGGAATAACTGAAACTGTGGGAGAGAACTAATCAGATTCCAGTAAAAAAAAAGATACACAGGCAGAAACAATACAAAAGAGAGCACAACAGAATAACAACAAAAATTTTCAGCATTTTATGGTATAAAAATGTGGGTTGTGCAGATAGAGAAATTATGTGAGAAACCCCCAGAGTTGAGAGACAGCAAACTCATCTATTTTGTTTTTTTTCCACCGGTCATAATTTGGGTGATATAACTTTGGAGTTTCAAGCCGAGACTAATTTAATCCCTGCCTTACATATGACAGCTGTGCCACCTCGACTCCCATATTTTCAAATTCATAAATTAACATACAAATTTCACATAATATAAAAAATGCAGCAACTAAATTGCAAGTTATTATGCGAATTACTTGCATATTATTTTATATATAAAAGAATACGTAAATAGTATATGTGAATCCAGTGGAATGAATGCATGAAATGGAAAATAAAAATGTGTTGATTTTATTATAATATAGTCATGTTTATTTTTGTTTTGTGTGAAAAGATACTTTAAAATATGTTTCATATATGAATCTCTATGAATGCTATGCATTTAAAAAACAATTTTTTTAAATTACAGTGTGAGAGAGAAGTGAATTATACTTGTGACAATCAAATAGTTCATACAATGAATTTGGATCGTGCACACTGAGAGGTTATTTACTCGCACACAAAGCTTCGTTAGATCCAGGGAACAAAATAGGAAGAGGGGCATCACCTTCCCTGCCTCAGAAACTTGTGAAAATCTGGTACCTCATTTTCATGAAGCTGGTCAACCCTAGCTAATCCTTTCAGTACTATGACAATTAGAGTCTGCTATAAGAAAGAAAGGAATTGACAGTGGAGGTTACCCCATCAAAGAACATTACTGTTAGGTTAAAATATAATATAAAATAAATGAACTTAATAAAACTGCCCTAGAGCAAGAGGCAGACCGAGAGTACGATGGATAGACAATATATCAGAGATCCTGGGGCAACACGGACTAACAACAACACGTGCAACAGGATAGAAAACTGCGACTCCCCACTACGCTGTGAGGCAATTGTGGACAAGACAAGACTTAATAAAAGCTTACAAAAAGTAATGTTTACTGTAGACAAACAGGACCCCTGTTTGTCAGGCAAGTGCCCCAACCAGTGTTCTACCATAAAAGTAATATTTAGTATTTTAACAACAGACAAATTACAACAAAGAAGTAGTACATTTTTACCCCATTAGGACATCACACAACCCATAAACACCAGATGACACAAAGTGCCACCATGTGGATGAGGATCACTGTGGAGAGGTCCCAGAAATTGCGTTCAGCCATTAGACCATATTTAGGGTTGGACTACATGCGGCCCCTGGCAAGAGCCAGAGTAGGGCTTCAAATAACGAAAAATTGCATCTCACAAGGAGATGACTAGATGTAATGCATAGTAATTACAACAAAGGACATTAGTATGGCCTTATAGTAGCTGACAGCCCGCGCAGAGCCCATCTTGAAGCAGGAATACCCTCTTTTCTCACATCAACCTCTAAAATGACCTCCTTGCGAGCTTGACGAGAATGGTACACAGGGCACTGGTAGGTTTCTGCAGCACGTGTGTTATCCTGCCAGCTAGGCTTCTCGCTGAGGGGCCAGCACGTCACATGTATGACTGGGAGGGGTGAACAGCTGGTACGGGGAGGTAAATCTTGTATTTCTCCAGTGGTTCTCTCCCATGCACAGCCCCAGATGTGGATACCCCAGACAAACATGCCCTCTTGTGGTGGGTCTCTCAACTGTGGAGGTTAACTATAAGTTAGCAGTCTTAAAAGGGTTACAAAACAGACTTGACAACAATAGGTATTTTATTTCCATTTTGCTTCCTCTTCTTCCCTGTTATTTTCTTTCTATACCTCATCCTCTTACTTTGTGTGAGGTCTTTTTCTTGTACCTTCTTCTTCTCTTTTTCCATATTCTTTTTCTACTCATTTTCTTCATTATTTTGCTTTTGTCTGCCCCCCCCCCCCCCCCCCCCCGATCCTTCCTTATCTGTGTCTTTTAATTCTTCATAATCTTCTGCTTCTTTTTCTCATCTTTCTGCTTCCATTATGGTTCTTTTAACCTTCTCATCCCTTATCCTCTCCCTTCTTTTTTCTATTTTCCTACCTTACTCTATCTTTTACGTCCTCTTTTTCTGCTTATGTGTGCCTGGTCTACTGTTTGGTGCAGGAATCAATCTTACCGCTCCATCATCTGACATTTTAATGAAGTTAACACCGCTCTTTTTATTTCATGTCCAGATGTTAAATCTCTTTCACACAAAAATCTTTGTCTTCCTCTGGCTATCTTACCTAGTATTTTTCTCACATAATGTATATTTTTTTCTTACCCATTTCTTCTGTTCTTATGTCCCATCAATTTCTCTTTCCCTTTCCTTTTGGTTTCGCTGAGTGATCCTACAGCTGTCAGAAACTCAGTATGTAGTTCTTCTTTGGCCATACCATTCTCAAAATTCCTAAAAGCTACATCTCTCACAGCCTGCAGTTTCAATACCTCTAACTCAGCGGTTCTCAACCTGTGGGTCTTGACCCTTTTGGGTGTCGAACATGCCCTTTCACAGAGATCACCCAAGACCATTAAAAAAAAAAAAAAAAACATATTCACTGAAGTGATGAAGTAGCAACGAAAATAATTGTATGGTTGTGGGTCACCACAACATAAGGAACTGTATTAAGGGGTTGCAGCCTTAGGAAGGTTGAGAACCGCTGCCCTAACTGTTCTTATGGACTGAAAGGCAAAAGGTCTGACATACTGCACCAATTCTAATCCAATAAGGCTTAGCCTAGAGCACAATACAAAGCACAAACGACAATCCTTATGGAGCTCTTTATAAATATCATTTGTGATAACTATGTAGTCCATGCAACAAAACAAATGACCTTCAGAGCACGAGGCCAATGACTTAGCCAAGGAGATCTCCCTTGTCTAGACTGTTCTATTATAATAAACATATCAGAAACAAGATTAGTAGCAGTAGTAGTTTTACCCCACCAGGACAAGTGATAATCGCACAAAGTGCCACTATGTGGATGAGGATCACCCGTGGAGAGTCCCAGAAACCGCGCTCAGCCATTAGATCATATTTTTGGCCGGGCTTTATTGTGGCCCCTGGCAAGAGCCACGGTGGAGCTTCAAAGTAACGACTTCTGGTAGGTTCCTATTTCCTGATAGTGCCACTTAACCAGCATTACTCTAGTGGTGTGTTTAAGATGTATCTAGTTAATGCCACTGGTTTTTTCGAGCCTCTGCAAACACTTAGGAGGTCAGGATAGGAATTTGTTTACTAAAAATAGCATTTAAAGTTGTTTTTGTCTTCATAAACATAAAATAAAATAACCCTTGACCCATTAGGGTCGTGGAGGTGTATTTATGGAAGCACTAGCACATAGAACCTGCCATCTTTCTGTCTTCTGCTTGATGAATAAATGTATGATAACTTAGTTCTGCCCATTTCTTGATGTCACTCCAGATTCTTCTTTGCCCTCCTCTTCTTCGACTACTTCCACCCCCTTCCCCAAATGTTCCTTGAAGTAGTTTTTGCAATCGAATCATGTCTCACCATGTGCCCTAACAAAGCTAGCTTGGGACGTTTCACCACTGCCAAGAGAGGCTCCTGATTTCCCACAAATTTGAAGAGTTTGTCTCTGACATATTTATTAGTTTTGTGTTCTAAAAAAACTAATTAGTAAAATGTGTCTATAGCATTTACATTCGAAAGCCTGAATCCTACTTTCCATTTCCACACTGAAAGTCCAACTCTCACATCCGTGTAAGAAAATAGACGACACCAGTGATTTGTAAATATTGACCTTGACTGCGATGCTGATTTTGTTCTTCCGCATCGTATTCAGCTATGACATCGCTGCTGTTGCCATATCGTCTTGTCTTGATAGCCGATTATCAAGCATACATTTTATCTCTTTGCCTTCCTCTTGCTCTCTCTCCAACAATTTTACCAGTTTTTAACAAAATTCTCGAGCCAATTTCTTCTCATAACGTGCCCAAAATACGTTGTCTAGGTCAAATTGTTCAAATAAGTGTACAACTTTAATCTGTCTTGATGAGGACTGCACTGTTTTTCTTTCCTTCCATGATATTCTTTGCATTCTTCTTATCTGGCATTAGAAGTGACTATAAAGCAGAAACTTAATACTTACATGATCTTTGTCTCGAGCTGTTAGCTCTGTCTGGAAAGTAAAAGGCTCCAGTCCCCCAGCTCTGTCACTGGCATAACTGCGTATACTGTCTTGTTTCAGGAGAGCCAGCAGACCTCTAGGGTTGAAGAATGCTCCTAGCCAGTAGGCTGGCATTTTCTCACGACCCTGGTGTCAGAAATGAACATGAACATTTGATTTAACTATATATTTTATAGCTTTAGTCACAACCGCCATCACATTCCCTGCTTTTTCCTATCTCTCCCCCATGTGATCCAGGTCTCTATTATGGGGAAAGGGAAGGGGGGAGGGGGGATTGAGGGAAGATAGACCGAATGCCCTCCCATAGAAGCATATCAGAAAAGATGACTAGGGGAGTCTTCTTTGAATTTGGAGCGTATCTGCCTGATAGGCAAGAAACCAACAGTCTGCATATAAATAAGCCAGATCTTTAAAACGTATGTATGCCTAAAGCTCAAGCTCTGGAACAAAACATTTTAAATATGTGTTGATATATAGTACTGGAAACGAGTTGTGAAGAATTATGGTCACCCGCGTTAGTTAAAATCCAGATAATGACAAAACTAATTTCTGTAAACAAAGTTTGTTCTTTTTTATGGAGCCACGAGAAAGCTAGCTGCGAGTCCTTCATAGTATATTGCAGAACCAGCCCTGGCTTTTGTGTGTGTGTGGGGTGGGGGGGGGGGGGGGGGCTGATAGTGGTTTCACTAGGCAATTTTACTTCCAGTAGTTTGCCATTTCTCCTGAACGATCAGTTTTTAATACAAGCCCCCAGGTACCAAAAATTTATAGCAATACCAAAGCTGAATAATAAGAGATATATGAGATGTGATAGTAACTTGCATACCAAAAGGGAAAAAGCGCTCAAAGTGATGACATCGATTCTGCAGTTCCACAAGCCACTGTCCTACAGGATACATCGGAGGAGGAACAGAGTTGCCAGACATCTGACGCCAAACTTCTGGACCGCGGTGGTAGAGGTATCAGCTACTCCCGGGAAGGGGGTGATGTGTGATTTCCCGGGTTTGCGCTGTTTCGTTTTAATTTGCTGAAAGTACATAATTAAATATTTGTCACCTTCAAATAGTATGTGTAAAAAATAGAAAGAAAACCCATTGTGTCAGAATATTCACTGAAGAGGTTACTTCAGCATCACTTAACAGCTTTGTTAAAAGGGACAAGATCTGCAGGAAGGCCAAAGGGACAATATTTAAGGAAATTTTCTAAGTGACCTAAAGTACCTGGCGCACAAACACATGTGGTGGGGGCGGGGTCGG
>CAJHNH020001112.1:562670-617670 GCA_905116865.2 Candidula unifasciata
TTTCACTGATTAGACCAATCTGATCCAGGAAATGTGTGTTTGATTTTTCTATAGCTTGGCTTCTTTTAATTTCTTTGATTCTCAACTGCTTGAAAGCTGACTTGCCAGCAAGGATTTCTGACTACACCAGGTAGATCATATAGCAGCATTACTCTGCCAATTTTTAATATCAATGTTGATATTTTTCATCTAAGTCTTTCGTGGTGTTTTTATATTGCCCTTCTGATCTCTAGCGATCTCATCTGCTGGGGTCTACCTCACCAACATATATTTTATTTGCTAGCAGCCCTTTTTACATACACACAATATGGAAAGTTCATGTAAACTGAGATTCACAATAGTGTTTAAAAAAAGTTTAGATGAAAAAAGTATAGATGAAAAAAGTATGGATGAAAAAAAAAGTATAGATGAAAAAAGTATAGATAAAAAAAAGTATAGATGAAAGAAGTATAGATGAAAAACTCTGTTTTAAGGAAGAAAAAAAGAAGAGACCCACTGAACTCCAACAAGCAAGTTTTAAAAGTAGACTAATTAGTGGTATTTCCTTCCAGGTCAGAGAGCATCCGCCTGAGATGTGAGGTACCAACAGTCTCCATTCAAATAAGCCAGTAAAATAGATGTGCAGGCAAAACTCTCATTCTGGATCAAGACTTAACTCTTTGTGGACTAATCTTCACTTAAGTGGTGTCTGAATCCATCCCACTAGGACTAATCACCATTAAATTGGCGATTGATAAAGACATTCTAATATTGTTTCATTTGTTGGGAAAACGAATTTGTCTGAACATGTTTTGAAAAAACTAGAATTAGCTAAATGGAGTCCCACTAGGACAAATCACCATTAAAGTAACTACTGATAGAGACATTCTAATATTGTTTCATTTGTTGGGAAAACGAATTTGTCTTAACATGTTTTGAAAAACTAGAATTAGCTAAATGGAGTCCTTTTGTCATGGACATTCACTGTCGTGTTTTGGATAACTATCTGATTTGTTTTAAATTATTTAGACGCGATACAATTTTTACATGATTTTTATATACCAAATGATTAAGGAAAAGGTATAGAACTGAACATTCTACTCTGGCGTTGATGAATCTCAGCCACATAGTGACAACAGTCTTGATATTATGACTGATAATGACATGTGCCAAACCGATTGCCAATAATTAGTTCAGGATGAAGAATGAACAAAAATTTCTGATCTGATCATCTCTCTTTCGATCAGCTGTTTTCCCGATTTCAGTTGTCAAATCTGACATGCCATACAAAAATGGTCATAACATCCAAAGTATTTCAATTAATTGTTTTAAATAAAAACTAGCCGATAGGTCATTTAACAGAAAAGGCATGTGACTTCTTAAAAATAGATACCAGTCTTGTTGAACAAGTAAAATGTAAAGTAAGCACAACATTTTTATGTGTGTAAATAATCTTTATATTTTTCTAACATGCTTGAATGTTGTGATTTAAAAAATATTTTGTTGTAATACTGACACTTGAATAGTTTAGATTTTTTCTCAACTCATTTCTCTTTAATTTTACATATTATACATCCCTAAACAGCCAATGTCTTCATAATGCCAAGGTGCCGGGTTCAATCCCAGCTGCGGGCCATGCACCTTGCATTGGTTTCGACAGTGATATCAGGGGGCCGACCGTCCAAAAAGCCATGGCAAACTACTGGATGTAAAGTTGCCTAGAGTAACCACACAACAGCTATGGGCTGCTGGGGTTGGTTCTGCAACGTACTGTAAAGGATACGCACTAAAAAAAAATACAGCCAATACTTTTTCTTCAAGAAGGTTTTAGCTTTGTCATGTTGCAGTAAAAAAAAATTCACTCAAAACTATTACTGTCCAAACCCCAAAAACAAAAACTTCCTGAAAGAGTTCAGTCCAGAGGTGGATACGTAACCAGAACTTCCTGCAGAAGATTACAGCCAGTGAACAAGAAAAAGAATATGAAATGAAGAATATGAATAACAATAAAACTGTATGTATCCCATTCACATATTAAATTTTAAACAAACAGTACAAATGTTGATTTCTGTACTGGTTGACAAACAAGACCTTGCACTTATATTGTAAATATTTTGTTTATATATATAACAAACAAGCTTTCACAACTTACATCTGGCTACTTCAAAGTCTTTCTTCAAAGCGTTAGATCCACACCAGAATTCTATCATTGCACTCAGACTATGCTGGTCATAACTGTCAGTGACATGACTGCCATATACAATCTGAAATCAAAACATCTTGTTTGTTTGTTTGTTTTAGTAACCAGAAGCCATGAGTTCTTAACCTTTAGGCTCGGTATTATGGATATCGCAACCTTTCGGCCTTGATTCCATTGTAAATACCATAAATCTGGGAGAAAATGTGGCTTTCCTGCCCACCCCCGGGATTGAACCCAGACCAAAAGGAGTTCGTCACCCGGTCTCCACGCAATCCGGTTTAGCCAACTACGCTAGAGAGCGGGGCAATCAAAACATCTAAATTTTATGTACACTATAAATTGGAAGAAAATGTTCTGGTAAAAGGATTAAAGAAGTTCAGTGGCTTAAGTAGAGAGTGATGTAACTGAGGGACTGCATAGTTAACCTAAGTTCATAGTGTATAGGGTTTGAATCCCACAGCAAAAAGCAGGGAATATTGACAGGATTTATCCTTCTGATCTCTCTGGTAGTCTGACTTGATACACAGCACTCTGGAACAAGGACAGAAACTGTGTACAAGCTGTCTCCAGTGATATTAACAAATCATAAAGGTAAGCTGTAAACTCAGCGCACTCACACTATTATATTGTTAGGAAAGAAGGAAATGACTTTCCATGAAACTGAATCCATCTAGGGAAGTTTATTCTTACAAAAATGCAAGCAAAAGTCAGACACACTGACATCTGAGAGGTGCATAACTTGGTGGGTGCTATTCGCTTCAAAAAGGGAATGAAGAAGATGATAATATAATTACATATGGTCATGATAATTTCTACAGTAAAAACTAAACTGATGAAAACTATTAACTTATAATTACCATAAATTGTGGCATATAAGTCAGCTCATGATTTTTAGCCTGACATTCTGAGTTAGGCCTATATCTATCATACAGGTCAATCCCCACACAAATGTTTGGATAAGTGGCCCAAAACAAAGACCTACCGTTAAACCAAGTTAGGTTACAGTATATACCAACCAATACAAAAAATTAATAAGGCCATGAACAAATGTGTACAGGCATGTAGGGTGGAAACTGGTAGCAGAAGCGTGAACATCTTAAATATATTGGCAGTGAAGCTCTGAAACTGTTCTCCCTCCATTTTAATAGTTCTGACCATCAAGGTGAAAGCGATATCTCAGTTTCCACAGAATCTTTCTGTGGAGATCAAATCAGCCACTACTTTTTAAAACACCTTTTTTAAATTTTGTTTTGTAATGCAGCCATTCATGTCAGTTTTTTCCAGCATTATGTATTTCTTGGTTTCATGTTGAAACTGGTTGATTAGAAGCTCTGTTATCTAGTCTGCTGGGTTTTCCTGTCACAAATTCTGTTGTATTTAGTACTCCATTGATAAAGACTTTGGTTGAAACATTCATTTGTATTTGTGCACATCCTTTCCATTACCACTGTTGAGCTTTCCAGTCATGTTGTGTGTTGTATTTAACACCACTTAGCTATTTATTGAGACATGAACTATAACATCTTTCTACATGTCTTGTATATCAAACAACCTGCAGCACACAATGGTAGGGCCTGTATACTGTATAAGTATAATTTGATCTTCTTCTTCTTTTGTTTGCTTGAAATAGATTATCTATATCTGCAATGCTGTCTCTAGTATGAACTTTTGTAATTCACTCAGCGACCCGTAAAGTTTGTCTTGCACTGATGTTTCTCTTGGACCAAAGTTTTGCCTTGATATGTTGTATCTGGAACAGTCTTAGAGGACATGATCTGTAGTATAACTTAGTGAACACTGAAACAAGATAATTGGGACAGATCAGCTGCAGACCAACTCCTATGGAAGCCGAAAGTGAAAGACAGGCTGTCACACTTTGCAATAGGCCTAATGCAAATGGCGAGTGTACTGTCGCAGCAATATTGGTGGTGCCCTTATGTGATTAATATTGATCACGTGCGCAACTGCTGATCTGGTGGCGACTTCTGCTACTGTCATTGATGAAATGCATTTCTAATGTCAAACTGTTTGTGTTAGCACTTCTGATGGCTACCGTATGGCTTTAATGCGTGTGTATGCTAGTGCATATGTTGAGACAGCAGTCTGTCAATCTTTCCACAAGGGACTGCGACGAACATTCTGTGTGTTTTTCGTTTGCACAGGAGCGGAGCAACTATGGGGTGACTCGTTTGCTATGAAGCTGAAATTAAGATTACCAAGATTACCAAGGCCTAATGCAGCAAGCATAGACAGGAGATGTCAGAAAAAAGAGCCAGCCTCAGTATTACAGAGTATCAATGTTTTAAATGTATTAATCAAGTAACAGAAAGTATTGTAATCAGCACTCATAGAAAGAAGTAGAAAAATAGAAGAACACACTAGACAACATAAAAATCGAAAGCTATAGTTACCGTGCCGGGAATTAAACCTGTCACCTCCAGATGGCGTCTGCGCCTCGCCATGAATACAAGTGCACTAAGATACATGGTCAACTAGGCACCCCCCAAAAAAAGGTGTCTTATTGGCCATGTCTTTCGTACAGCTTGAAATCCACAACTATGGAATACGGACAGAATTCATTTCAACCCATTGAAATGGCACCATAGGTTACAGAAATTTATATTAATGAAGCAAATGTTGAATAACAATCACAGCAACAATTTACGAACACAGTAGACCTTATTGCTTTGTCTAGAATACACAAACATTTAAGAAAGGTATTTGATTGGTAGGTTCCGGTGTGTATACATCATTCCTGTTTTAAATGTAGACTTTTTGACAGAGACTGCCACTTCTGCACTGGACTTGACAGTCATTGCAGATGCTGTTCCCAAAACCTGTGGCACAGCTCTATGGTTCCTAGGGACTGATGGTTGCCAACTACTACAGTGAACATTTCAAAACTGTGATGTCCCCAATCTCATGCATCAAACTGCAAAATTAGGAGTCTGTTACACTCTTGATACTCAGGTAAGACACTCATCCATTTAGTCAGGTGATGAACAGTATCCACCCAGACATACAGTTAGTGTATCCTTTGTTGGATGTCAATTCTTAATTCAACATTTGTTTGATTTTGTCCCTTCCCCTTAAGATTAGATTCAGCTCGTCTTTTCTCTTTTATTGTTGGTGTTCTAATCTGGCATTGGCAGTGAAATAAAAGGTGAAAGGTGAGAGGATCAAGTTCATCCCATAGGGCTGTATCCTATATAGCCCCCATCTCGGTGTGCCTATTATTTAATGTCTGCGTGTCTCTGTTTGTGTCGGTTTAAGCGTCTGCTTGTATGTCTGTATGTATGTGTGAGTGTTGCATATGTCTATGTGTGTGTCTGTGTGTTTCCCTGCCTGCGTGTGTGTATGTGTTTGTGTGTGTGCCTGTGACTGCATATGTGTATGTGTCTTTGTGGGTTTATGTATGTGTGCGCAGGTGTGTGTGTTTGTATGTGTCTTTTTGTGCGCCTGTGTGTGTGTATGTGTTTGTGTGTATATCTGCTGGTGTCTGTATGTGTCTGGGGTGTATGCGTGTGTGTTTTAGTGCATGTGGCTGTGTGTATGAGTGTGTGTGTGTGTATATATGTTTATATGTATGCATGTGTGTATGTATGTGCATGTTCGTATGTATCTGGATGTATGTGTGTATTATGTGCCTATGTGTGTATGTGTGTAAGTGAGTGAATGGGTTTGCGTGTGTATGTGGGTGTGTGTGTTCGCACGCGAGCGTGCACACATATTTTACCACCCGTGCTTTTGATTTTGAACTGATATTCATAATATGCATATTATTACATGAACATAACATGCTTTATTGATGAGATACAACTGCTGTGTGAAAGATGGGAGTTTGGAAGGGCTGAATATAAGACAGGCCTGCACGCCTAATTTGTAACCCTTTGAAAATAAAGTTTGTTCGTTCATTCATCTCTCCACAGAACTGTTGTAACTCTGGCGAGGACCTAAAAGAATCTCTGTACAATCTGCCCTCATAAACCAAATACAATCTGCACTTATAAACCAAATACAATCTGCACTCATAAACCTAATACAATCTGCACTCATAAACCAAATACAATCTGCACTCATAAACTAAATAAAATCTGCACTCATAAACCAAATACAATCTGCACTCATAAACCAAACTACACAGCTTTAAAATAAACCCATGGCCTTCAGAGCACAAGGCAAATAGCTTGACCACTTCACTTTGAACAGCCCCATTAATAGTATAATGATGATGGAAATATAACAATCTACAAAAAAGACATATATACCTCAGATAACATGTAACGGATGCCAGCCCAGGATGTTGTTCGGGGTACCATAGAACCATCCGCTGCCATGGCAAACAGAGGATCTTTAAACTCCCCCAATGCAAAATTTATTGCTTCCTGTAAAAAAGCAAGTACAAATATCTTCAGAACGTAATTGTGGCAGGCTTTCATGAAAAAGTATCAAAAACACAATCTAAAACAGGCACGTTTGTGAACGCATCTGTTTAATTTCTGCAATATTTATATTACTGTAGACTGTCCGACATGGTAGTTGCCTTGTAATGTGCATTCCAGATTTGTAACTCTTGTAGCCTCAGAAGGTTTCACAGTAATTGCCAAAAAGAGTTTCATCACGATACAAATTGTACGTGCATAACATTAAAAGAGGTAAATATTATGGAAGCAATATTTCTTTAGTATGCTAGGACCAAATCTAAAATACAGCTTTGTAAAAAAAAAAAAAGTAAAGTTGGGAGATGTGAACCAGCGTCATTGCACACGGTTATAAACCATAAGTGCGTTGCCACCAGTATGGACAGCTGATAAGAACTGTCCACCTGTGTCGCCATCTGCACGTAACTCTGTGGCTACAGCAACGTTCCTCCATTTACCTCAGAGTGTCAACTCTGGTACCAATTTCCTAGAGGCTGGGTGAACCCCGGGAGCCACCCGGTTTCAAACACAGATCGTGGGCTGCAGCGAGTTGCAGCTGGATTTGAAAGCGAGCCGATACAGCTTTGTATGAGAACACAGTATACAATGCCTGGGACTCAAAGTGGAAGTTCTGTTTACACATTATGTGTTACCCAAGAACTAATTAAGGAGGTACAATTTTACTTCCACAGGAAAAATACAAAACAAAGACTTTGCCTTCTGAGAATATTTTAACACATACTTCTGAATGTAAAAGATTAAAATTTGAACCATGAACTCTTTCTGTGCCAAGGAACGCATCAGGCATTGATTTAAATCTAATATAACCGTGCTATAGTAATGACACAGAGTTAAGCCATTTCTTTATAAAATAACTCTTGCTTTTCCCATACAAATTTTGTACTGGGAATTCTGACTTAAAATAAACCAAGACAAAAACAGTCCTGGTTTATTTTGACTTTTAGTGTGTACTGATTTTGTGTGTGTATGATGTAAGCGCTGATTGAATTACACTTTTTCTTCAAATTCCTCCACAATTCTTCAGCATTTTCATGTGAACAAATAAATTCCCCCCTGGCCCATATAGGCAAAATCACCACCTGCGAGATAAGATGCCTGAGAAAAGCAGCCAACCTAACCATCCGAGATCAAGTAAAAAATGATATATCAGACAAATTGTGGGAACAACACCTTGTGCTAGATTCATCGAGAAACAGCAGATCAAGTGGTTTGGCCATCTCGTTAGAATGCAGCAAGATCAAATACCATCACAAGCACTACAACTCAGAAGATCAGCTACAAGAGTAAGAGGACTGACACGGAAAAAATAGATCGACAACATTAAAGACACTCTACGCCTTCACGGCATGACAATAGCCAGTGGCAGCCAAAGTGCACTGAATCGCAAATTAATCCTCCAAAAGACACTTTACGGCAGAAGTGGTTTATGATGATAATGATGAGTATGCACTGCTTAAAGTGGTTAAAAGAACAAAACAGCGTTGCCTCACCTGAAGTTCCCAATTTCCAAGTGAAGCAAAATCATATGGGAGATTCCACCCATTGGTGCCAAATCGAGTTCTCAGCTGTATTGCTGCATGAAGATAACATAAATTATGCAAGAGAACCGGCCACTCAGATCTATTTGACCGTTTCAAAATGTCAGCATCCATCAAAGTAAAGCTCCGCATAAGGCTATCTCTCATGACCTGTAGAGAGGAAAATGAAAGTAAATCAATCAAGAGAACATCTTTCTTTCCCTTGGCCTCCATAATCGTAGTTGAAAGATTCAGGAAATGGAAATCAACACATGCTTAAATAACATACCTGTGGACTGTCCACAACAACTTTCACAGAGTTCTGAAGCACGTGGACAGGAACAGGTGACTTTACATGGGATGATATCCATAAACGAAAACTAGGGTCACATTGCTGGAGTCCTTCTTGAAGTATTGACTCGACTAATCCCAGGAGATGTGGGCTGTTGTGTGCATTGTGCAGCAACACCCAGGTACCCTGTAAGAATAACAAAAAGAGAAACTATGACAAATTCAGCAGATATGAATGTATTTTATTTGTTACAAAATACAGCGGATTATATAAAACAAGTCATATCATTATCATCATCATCACAAACTACTTCTGCCATTAAGCGTTGTGGGGAGGAATAATTTGCAATCCAATGCTCGCTGGCTGCCACTGGCTATTGTCTTGCCGTGAAGGTGTAGTGTCTTTAATGTTGTCGATCCATATTTCCGTGGCCGTCCTCTTGCTCTTGTAGCTGATCTTCTGAGATGTAGTGCTTGTGATGGTATTCGATCTTGCTGCATTCTAATGAAGTGGCCAAACCACTTGATCTGTTGTTTTTGAAAGAATCTAGTACAAGGTGTCGTTCCCACAATTTGTCTGACAGTAACATTATTCACTCAATCTCGGATGATTAGGTTGACTGCTTTTCTCAGGCATCTCATCTCGCAGGTGGTGATTTTGCGTATATGGGCTTTAGATAGTGTCAATGTTTGGCTTAGTATATTCCAAATTATACAGATTGCAAGCAATAAATATCAACATTGGAGTGTTATTGGTATATGTTCCAATAGGAGTTATGGCAAGGAAAAAGTAGGAAGAATCAAACACTAACTAGCTCCTGACTTGGACAATCTTTCTTCTTTTTCTTCTTCTTCTCTGTGTTCGGTTTCATTTGCTCAGATCAGACCATCAGGTGGGTTGCCTCTATGAACTTGCATGTCAGCAGCAGGTTCTTCATGGTTTCCCATAGCTTGCTCTGCACACTTTGCTCATGAGGCCAGGTGGCTTTTTGAAGTTGTATGTAGAGTGGACAGGAGGTCTGCAGAATGTGCTCAGGTGTTTGTGACAAAGCTTTCACTTGGACAATCAGCAGCAGAAAACCTCAACATTTATTGAAAGCAACTTGAATACTTATTTTCTTGTTCTGAGTCCTACAAAGTCATTCTTTCATAATAAAAATATGATAAATGTAATCATATTCCTGACAGCCTTTCATCATGAAATGGAAAAACACAAGCACTTAAACTAATAAATTCTATTTTAGTAAAGATCATGAGATGTGGCAAAGCACAACCAGGCATGTCAATTGGCAGCCATGTCTGTTGGCAAGACACTTAATTAGGATGAAGGAAATTAGAAAGCCATTAAGTATATGTTAGCTTTACAAAATCGAAAACAACAAACAAATTGGTTAGAATGACAATGAAAAGCTAGGACCAAATGAAACAACTTAAACAAAAGTCCTGCCCATGAATACTAGATGACATAAATGTTTTAGGATATCAGTTTCAAATAACAGACATACATTTAAAATGCTTTAAAATAACACTTTCACTTACCGGACACAAATGATAAATGGGTCTCAAAAGTTTCCTTATTACAAACTTTTAACTATCCTCATCCTTTAAGAGTTAATGCAACAAATCTATGTTAAAACATATGCTGACAGAACAATGGATGTTTGCAATAATGTGTTTAAAATAGAAAAAAATCTTTTTAATAAGCTTCTAATTTTGATAATTTCTGTTCACCTCAGCCATTGCCTTGAGAATGTGTCTTTTCACCGCCTTTTCTTGTATTGTACTGTTGTCTGCTAACATGATTGTTAGATAGTTGATCTGTTTCTTCGTGGAGAAGTCCTGGAAAATCTTCACTGTCATTTCTGCCTGGGTGTCAAACAGTAGCAAGACTGGAAGGCTTGCAGTGCTTTGCTTGTAAACCATAGGCAGATCTGGGGGAATATCTGCGAGGTACCTTCGAGAGAAACATGATTCAAGGATACTGACATTTTACTATGCAATTTGTGATTTTTGTAACTTTATTTTATAAAATAAAATGTTCTAGCGGGTTTATTTTTGCGGATAAATTAATTTGGTAGACTTATTATTATGAAAGAAATTAATTTAGCAACATTATTATTATCAGATACATGAATATGAAGGCTTTTATTATTTTGAAATACGTGGTTTTGATAGCTTTATTATCATTTTTTTTAAAACACACACACACACACACACACTTGTTTTTGTAGTTTTAGATCATATAATACATAATCAAAGCAGTTGTGTCTCAGGCAGGTTGAAGTGCCATGATGGGAGCTTAAGACTGATAATTGTATAATTACTGTAGACGCTGTTCAAGGGAGCATAATTACTCAGATCTGTTTTGTGTTTAATAGTTGTTGGAATATATTTATTAAGCCTCATACTGGATAGCTCTGTTTGGGCTTCAAGGATTGATCTGTAACTTGGCTGGCTCTGGTAATATACACGATTTAGCTTTCTTTAAGTTTCTTGAATATTGTGGATACAAAACTGGTATAAAAGTTGCTTACTAATGAATAACATTAACACCTGCGCAATACAGTACCTGCTGGTCCCTTTGAGGATAGGCAGAGCGAGAGGACTTCTCCGCAATTATCACCAGATAGGACGGAAACCTACATAACACAATACAAAGTATTTGCCAGAGCGAGAGGCCTTCTCCGCAAGCACCATGTCTCGGAGAAACAAACCTAACGGAAAGCGCAACGGACAGAGGAAACAGCCCACTGACAGATCTACCCGATCTAACTCGGAGGCCAGGAAGACGCAGACAGTTACTACCGAATCACAAGAAGACGCCCCGACTACCAGTGAGGCCCTGAGTGACACTCCAGCGTCACCAGAACCAACACAGCCAACTCCACAAACATCTCCAGATCGACGAAAGACAGGCAGCTATGAATTTCCTACCACAATATTTCTACGACAGACCAGCTCGGGCCGGACAGCAATCACTACACTGGCAACGCTAACATTGATCAATATGCTGGAGATCATGTTAGGCAAGAGGGCAGTCGCAAAGATTAGGAGAACTCGAGAAGGAGTGATAGCTTCACTAAACAGAACCAACCGCACCTCAGACATGCTGGATGACATCAAACACGACGGCAAGAAAGAACTCCGACTATCCGAGGAGATAACTGTGACGGCCACCATCTTCCAGAATGTAAGACGCTGGGTGATCCGAAGAGTCAACCTGCAATGGAGCAACGAAGAAATTCTGCAACAAATAAGGAAAGAAAACCCCAATGTCAACATCAACCAAGCAGAGAGACTGGGCTCAAAACGGCATCCATTGCCAGTGGCGGTGATAACATCGGAAGGAGAAAACATCCCGGATAAAATCTACCTAGATCAAAGAATGCAAAGACCAGAGCAATACGTGCCACAGGTGATCCAGTGCTCTCGTTGCCAAAAAGCATGGCACTCCCGGGCCACTTGTGTGAGCGAACATGAAGTATGCCGATACTGTTCACAACACCATGCCTTCAAGAATTGCCCGCTGGCAAAGCTGGACACAGACTTTAAGTCACCCAATACGAACAGAAAGTGCGCCAACTGCTACGGCCAGCACAGCACCAGGTACCTGGGGTGCCCCTATCTGCAACAATGTAGAGAAATTGCAACCACGGCCATACGGGATAAGATTCCATACCATGAGGCCCGCAGAAGACACGAAGCAACCTAAGGCATAACTGCAGCTATTACCACCAAATTGAGCAACGAGGTGGCTCAACTCAAAAGTGACATCCAAGCTCTCAGAGACGAGAAAGACGCATCCAAAACCCAACGAGATGAAGACAGAGATGAAATAACAGGCCTGAGAGCTATAATGCAGGCGACTCTTGACACCCAGAAACGGATGACAGCAGAGATGACGAAATTCAAGGAGGACATCATGAATGCACTGGCCACTATCCAGACACAAAAGGAACAACCAACTAAAGCAAGGGAAGACGAGGCGGGCATCAATGATCTGCGGGATAACCAACAACTTCTCGCGAAAGAAGTCGCAATGATCAAGAAGGCACTGGCTGAAACAGAGGAAAAGTTACGAAGAGCATACGAAGAAAACAACAGACTTAACAAGGAACTGCAAGCAACCAACAGAGTGATGGAAGAAAGAGAGAAAGCACGGAAAGAGGCAACAAGAAGGCAGCAAATACAGGGAGCCGAGACCCAGAAAAAGCCACATCAAACACCAGATAAGAAAACTCAGACATCGCTGATGAAACAGTTTCCGTTGGCAACAGTTGACCAAATTAACCAACGCATTATGGAGATGGAGGACCCGAACTTCTATAACTCAGAACTGCAGGATGATGATGTTTTTTGGTCATCACCAGAGGAACCATATCGACAGCCAAAATTTGAAGTCAAACGAGGTCGACACCGTTACCCCAAACACTAATACCAGATACGACACAACCAAGGCCAAATTACCGAAACCCTATGTAGGAGCAGTACTTTACAACAAGGATACGAGAAAATCACCAAATAATACCAGACCTCAGCAGTATAGCCATCAGTACCTGCCCAAGTCAATCGACCGCCGGTCCTTATTAGGATAGGCAATCTACTTTCCCCGGAAACAACAAACAGCCAAGGAATACCACAATAAATCGATTCAACATCCAATCATCTTGAGCGCAGCACAGGGCCAGCCAGATTACAAAAACAACAGCAAGAGCGGAAACCACAACAAACAGAAAGTGACAATATTGAACACAATCCAGAATCAAATAAGATCGCGACCAGAAAACGTAACCACAAATATAGCTGAAAGGAAAGTGAGCAGAAATGTGAACGGACCTAGCTGAAAGTGGTCAAAGAAAGAGAATTTGAATTTGAATAACATTAAAAAAAGCGACAACAATTATTACAAATGATTTTTGTTCCATAAAAGTAAAAAAAATTCTCTGTTGCTTTGCTTTTCATATCTTATAAGCTTTAAGAATGAATGTCATTCTCTTCTTTACAAATCCAGACTCTATCAGTCACTATGAAAATGTATTATGTGAGTGACCCCAAAAAGAAACTGACTTTTTCTACAAAATATGACCTTCCACCTCATTCTGCATTCCAAGTCCCGTTTCAGCACTCTCATGTTTGTAGGTGCACCAAGTGCCATAGTATTAGAAACCATTGATTCTTGAAATTCATCATAATCCAAACTGGCAATTTCTGAGATAGACACTTTAATCACTAATTCACATTCCTTTCACACACGATCAGATAAAAATACACTTACTTTTTGCCTAGCACTTGACATATAAAATTTGAGCTGGCAGGTAGCATTCTGTCACTTCGGACAGCTCGTAAGATGCACAGTCTCTGTATGGCATTAAGATTGTCATCCAGTCTGTCTGGCAGTGCTACATTTTCTGGACATTCACTTTCACATAAATTTCTCCACAGTGTCTCTCGTCCATCTTTGGTCATGCGGTCAAAGATATTTTTGAACCAATCAAAGTGAGTTGCCAAAATCTGGAAAATTGTTGAACAGTATAGATTATTACTGACACACAACTAAAAAAATTGTTCAACAGGGTGTGTTGTGTTGATTCAGAATGGGAAAATCCTAAAATAGGTTATAATTTTTAGAAAAAAAAAAAATAGGAAAATGGTTAAACTGAGTAAGTTATCTGGGAAATTATTTAACACCCAGAGTAGGTTGTAATCATCCAAATATGGAAAATAAGCTCATGGAACTGGTCGTAATTTTGAAAATCTGGAAAATGGTGAAAATACAGTTGTAATACAGCAGAGACATTAAAGAGATCTAATTAATCTTATAATTCTCCTTCTTCTTTAACTAATTTGTCCTTATTCTATTATTGTATGGCACTACTTGTTAAGAGTTTGGTGAATGCATTTACAGTTTCACAATCTCCAGTGCTAAGGTTAGATTTCTGTAGTAAACGGTTTTTATTTACAAAAAAGAAACTGTTTGCAGTTTTCAGATAGTAGTATAAGAATTGCATAGTGATAGAGATTAAAGAGGGGAAAAAAATTGTCATTACTTCTTCATGTGCATGTTTGAATCTTAAAGTAACAATTTTTCTTCATCGTGTAGCAGCTCATTTGCAGAGCTCTGCTCTCATCAAGATCCATCTGAAAGAAACTCGCCAGCTCTCCTGCCTAGTGCACTTTCCTACCCAAGGTGTAGCATTTTGTACCCAGCTTCATGCTTCTGCCTAGTGCACTTTCCTACCCAAGGTGTAACATTTTGTACCCAGCTTCATGCTCCTGCCTATTGCACTTTCCTACCCAAGGTGTAACATTTTGTACCCAGCTTCATGCTCCTGCCTAGTGCACTTTCCTACCCAAGGTGTAACATTTTGTACCCAGCTTTATGCCCCTGCCTAGTGCACTTTCCTACCCAAGGTGTAACATTTTGTACCCAGCTTCATGCTCCTGCCTAGTGCACTTTCCTACCCAAGGTGTAACATTTTGTACCCAGCTTCATGCTCCTGCCTAGTGCACTTTCCTACCCAAGGTGTAACATTTTGTACCCAGCTTCATGCCCCTGCCTATTGCACTTTCCTACCCAAGGTATAACATTTTGTACCCAGCTTCATGCCCATACCTAGTGCACTTTCGTACCCAAGGTGTAACATTTTGTACCCAGCTTCATGCCCCTGCCTATTGCACTTTCCTACCCAAGGTGTAACATTTTGTACCCAGCTTCATGCTTCTGCCTAGTGCACTTTCCTACCCAAGGTGTAGCATTTTGTACCCAGCTTCATGCTTCTGCCTAGTGCACTTTCCTACACAAGGTGTAACATTTTGAACCCAGCTTCAAGCTTCTGCCTATTGCACTTTCCTACCCAAGGTGTCACATTTTGTACCCAGCTTCATGCTTCTGCCTAGTGCACTTTCCTACCCAAGGTGTAACATTTTGTACCCAGCTTCATGCTTCTGCCCCTCTTTACTGGCACCATGCCTTCAGCTATTATTTGTTTTTCCAATCTGCTGTGGTGCTTGATATGGTCAAACTATTTTAGTTTCCAAGACTTGCCAGTCTTCCTTGGTGTTCAGATCTTGTAGGATGTCAGTATTTCTTTTCTTCTTTGTCCATGGTATTCTGATAATCTTTTCTGTTCTGTTGAACAGTCTCCACTGCTCTTTTTTTATGGTGCAAAAATATTCAAAATTTGTGACATTTTTTATTGATCATTATTTATTGTTATTTTTGAGTGACTGATAGTGTGGTCTGTGGACATTATTTTTACTTTCTTTAAATTCAAGAATAGGTTTTGATCTTCAGTGTGTTTCTGTGCAGACATGATTAAATGTTCTATTTTTTTCACTATTCAAAAGGAGGACTGTGTCAGTTTTATATAGCAAAGTTCTGGAAGACGATTGCAACAGTCATGAGCAAGATCATAATGTCACGAGTCTGGTCATTTTTTGACATTGGTTAAAACTGCGATTTTGACACTGATCATTTGACAGTTTTTCTAATACCTGCAAATTGTGGAACTGGTCATCTGTCATCCAATCAAATGGCTTCTTATATTGGGTAACACTGGAGTCCATACTCTGGCTGGCTGTAATTGCTGACATAACAGAAGCACTGAGGCTAGGGGAGATAATGAACTCCCTTTCCCCCACACCAACATTTCCTTGAGAGTCATCCACCTGAAACAAGAATGTATGATAACGAACGAACTAACTTTATTTTCAAACGGTCACAAATTGGGCACTCAGGCTCGTCATACATTTGACCCTTCAAAACACCCATATTTCACACAGCAGTTGTATTTGATCAATTAAGCGTGTTATGTACATATAATAATATGCATTTTATTATTATCAAGAAAAAACACAAAAGCATCGGCGGTAAAATGAATGCACACACTTGCGCGCGAGCATGCCCACTCACTCACTTACACATATACATGCATACACACACCTGCATACATACAAACATACATACATATTACATACACACACATACCACACATACATACATATTATATACACACATACACACATACATACATATTACATACACACATACACACATACACACATACATACACACATACATACATACATACATACATACATACATACATACATACATACATGCATACATGCATGCATGATGCGCATGCATGCACACGCATGCATGCATGCACGCACGCACGCACACACACACACACACACATACATACATACACACATACACACATATATATACATACATACACAGCGACACACCCACAGACATAAAAACACACAAAGACATTTACAGCACACATGCAAACACATACACACATGAACAGACACACCTAGACACACATACCGACACACACACACACATAAACACATGCAGACACATACACAGACACACATGCAGACAGACACACACACAGACACAGATGCAGACACACACACACAGATACACACAAAGAGACACACACAGACAGAGACGCAGATACACATGCAGACACACATACACAAACCCACATACACAGACACACACACACACATGTTTACAGGCCCACATGCAGACACACACAAATGCAAAAACACACAAACACACACGGACAAACATACACAGACAAACACACCCACAGACACACACACATGCAGAAACATGCAGACACTTAGGCAGACACAAACAGACACACAAACACTCACATACAGACACAAACACGCACAAAGATAAATACGCACAGACACACACACACACACACAGATACACAGATATACACACATACACACAGAAACACACACCAGACACACTTACAAACATGCAGACACACACAAGCAGTCACACACAGAGACAAGCATACACACACACACACACACACAGACACACACATAAACACACACATGCTGACACAGACAGACAAGCACACACAGAGAGACACACACAAACACCCACACACAGACACCCGTATGCAGAAACACATGCAGACACCTACACACACGATGACACACACTCACAGACACTCACACAAACACACACATGCAGGCACACACACACATGATAATGCTCAATGTGCAGTGTCACTGTTTATTTGAAAACATAAAATAATCACACACAAAAATAAAGTTTATATCTGGTAATGACCAAAAAATAGTAATAGTAATAATTAATTTCTTATCATTCCTCATTCACATTTAGCCCCCCCCCCCCCCCCCCCTTTCCCACCCCCAAATGACAACAACTCTAATAAAAGTAGTGACTAGGTTTAGGTTCATACATAATAATACAAAACTGATATAAATAAAAGTACCTCAATTGCCAACAGCAAGGTATAAAAAAATCTGTCTTTGTCCAAAAATCCCCTGGCTGCCATCAGAAAAGCACTATAGGTGAGTGTGTCAATTACTGCTTTAACGGACGATCTAGAAACACAATAGTGTAGAAAATACTGTTGACTAACTTACATGATTAGATAACAACATTTTATGCGTCTCAAGTGATGTAAAATGAACTGATATAATGATCTGTAATGTTTCAAATGGGACATTTCATTTAATTTTTTACTGGCACAGGAATGCAGCAAGTATTGGAGTGGCATGACTCCAGTGAAGTTGAAGCCTCGTCTATGACTATTATTAGTATAGATTAAAGCCCCTCAAGTACTCTTATGTACATTTACAATTTTTTGATAAGCATTTTCACAATGGATGTTGGCTGCATGCCTCCAGTGATGTCTTTGGGAACATTATATAGTAAGACCACAGCCTCTTCTATGTTACTGAACTTCAGTTTTCGGTAGGAAAATCAAACCCTACTCGAATTTTAGCCGCTTTTCTTGTCCTGATTTGAAGCGTCTGTCTGTATGTTGTCGTGACCTGGATGTTCTGCGGTGCAGGGTGAAACAATTATCCAGTGCCCGGTGCAAATTTCTCTGCCGTCGTGTTGTCTGGTTGCAGTACTTGGCTGCCTATTGCGGTATCATCTCCGCTGTTACTTGCAACACTTAATGGACAAACTGTTCTCTCTTTCTATACCTGTTGTACAGCCACCTTTTCTATTCTGATCAAATTTTTTGAAGAACGGCGCAAAGTGCCACGGGAAAACCTTTCGCACACGTGAGGTAATAACCTATCCTCAGAGTGTTCACAGGTTAGATTTTTGACGCAACTGGTTGGTAATTTCAGTAACTGTGCGTTCTCACCAGTTCTTACAAGTTTGTTTTCAGCAACTTTGTCTTGCCTCCAACTTTCAACGGGATCTACCATCTGCGTGACACGTGACAGTTTCTGGGATCACCTTTCTGTTGCTTTGTCGTCTAAATTCTCAAACATTCGGCTGTGATTTGATAGTCCAACTGATGCAATTTCCGGATGATTTCACAAACTGTGCTTTCTCACCAGACTCCACCTCTCACATGTCTGTTTTCAGCAACTATGTCTTGCCTACAACTTTCAATGGGTCCACCGTCTGCGTGACAAGTGACAGTTTATGATATTGTCTCGCTGTTGCTATCTACTTTATCCCTGATTATTTCCGTTGTAGAGCCTCCACTTGCATTAAGCCATCTTCTAGGGGATGATGTGTCTAGTGAATGATCTTAGCACACATTCTTACGATGACATAACTGGGACAAGCCGACACGGACTCCAAAGTATGATGCAGTTTATTGACATCTCATCGCTTACATATATTGTCCCGTCCGTGTCCTAATTCACAGCTTACATGCACCACATTGTTCAAACACCAACACGCTGACTTCTCACACATTCATCGACCAGAGTTCGGCACCTTCGGGTCCACATTGCCGCATAGATGGATCTGGTCATTACATTAGGCTTCACACAACTTGGCTTGGCTGGACATGGCTTCGATGGATGTTGTCATCTGGTGTTCCTTTCACAACAATCAGTTTCACGTTCTCACTCTCACGAACACTCTCACGTCCTCTTGTTCTGACGGTCAACACATACTAACTTGATCAGACTAGGGTCTCAACTTATACCCAGTGTTCGTTCCACGTGGCAACACGTGGTTGTTCTTGGGTTCCACATGGCGACCTGGGGTCCTTCTCCTTGGGCTCCACGTGATAACTCGTGGTTGTTCCCTATCTTGAAAACCTCAGTTAATCCGAGTATTTGGCTTCTCTCTGTATTATTGTTAGCTTGGGCCTTTCCTCCAACCTTCCTAATCAGGGTGAAAATATCCCCCATTACATTACAACTTTCATAACATTATCCAAAAGCCATGAAAGCAGTCTTTTTTAAAAATGTGCTCCCTGCGCAAATCAAACTCCAGCAGTCGAGAATTATGAAACGCATTCACTAATCTCAAAGTCACTGAGCCATTCAGCTGTAAAAATTACCTTCCCTTTTTGCAAACTGCTTTATATAAAACTGTGAGTAAAATTAATGAAACAATGTCACATCATTTTAAAAGTAATAAAACAACAATGGTATGGTATTTATCTACTAGTGCTTTTAAAACACTACACATACAAAAGCATCCTTGACACTTACCTTTCTGAATGAACTATAGCTGTTTTAAACATGGAGGTGAACTGCTTGAAAGAAATTTGGTACAGAGGATTGATGTATCTCATGTACTGGGCTGCATCAAAACTAACTGCAGCCTGCTTGGCAACAGCACGGAAGCTGTCCCTGGCTTTAAGTATGGAATTCTCACTGGCTTCAATCTGAGCAAGACTGGTGTATGAAATAAAATTATATACACAGACATGCAATAATTATGCTGATACTAGATATTATTTGATAGGTAAAATACAATAAATGAATATTTTCACAAAATTAAAGACAAGCCTCAGGTTATCTCATATGACTCGGTCTCTCTCCACATAATAAATGCCTGCCTAAAGCATCACATAGTGTGCACAGCTCCATAACTCCAGTGCTGATCCCCAGGAATCAGGACTCTTTACTGCACACTGCCCACACTCTTTGAAACCATCAAAGACCACCCCTTTCAGTGTGAACCACATCCTCCATACTCACCAGACCTGGACCCAAGTGATTTCCCCCTGTTTGGACAACTCAAAAAGTCACTGACAGGAAAGACTTTTCAGTTTGATAAAGAGGTACATCAGGATGTAAATGGTTACACACGTGACTAAGAGAATAGTTTTCTACAGGAATCTAAGCACTTTATCAGTGCAGGAGGACTTGCACTGCACGCAGTGGGGTGACTACACTGAAAAATGATATATCTGTTCTGTACTTTTTCAGGATATATTCACCTAAAAAAAGTATGCTTTTCATTTGAAGCATCTTTGTATATATTTTAGCTTCTTTCGTTGAAAGAATTTACATCAAACTCAATAAAGATCGCAACTATAGGCATCAGCTACATAGCTGAAAAAGTCTGAACGAGATTGAATTATCTTTTTCTATTGCAAGAAGCAAGCAAGAATGTACCCTCGTGCTTTCTTCAATGTAATTATTTTTCCCTTAGGCATATAGTGTTAGAAGAAAGCTAAATCAATGTAAATACCACCTGTTATGCTTTATTACCTCTCCAGTGTCTCATCATAATGTTGCTGAAGTTCTATCACTCTTTTGGTGGCCTGCAGGTCGCTCATCAGCCTAACATCACTAGACAACTGAGCTCTCATCTGATCTTCCAGCTTTTCTAATGTTTCCAGGTTTTCCTGTTTTTCCTGAAAATTATTTTAAAAAAAAATAAAAAAATAAAAAAAAAATGAAAAATAAAAATGTGCTTTAAGGCATGGAAAAAAAGCCCCCCCCCCCCCCCCCCCCCCCCCACTCCCCCCTAAAACACAAATGAATAAATCTGGCAGTATGGACATATCAAAATAATACACAGTATGATCATGTGATGTGACCGGAAGCAAAGGTTATATTTTCCCACAGTCGTATATTTTTTGTGTTCTTGAAACATTTTACTAGAAAATGTGTTCCATACCATTTTTTAAACTTTTCCAACAATGTTTCCTATATTTGACCCTTGTCTCAAGAGCTTTCTATTTTTGAATGTGATTAAAAAAATGGTGATTATCTCAGCCTGACGTTTCTATCTTTGCAAATTTATCTCATGCTGAGGTATTGGTCTTTGTAAATATATCTTATTTATTTCTTGAATACTGGTCTTCTTAATCATATTAGGAATCCACAGTAGTCCATGAGAATCCATGGTAGCCTCTTGTTTCCTTCTCTTCTAGGTATCCATTGTCCCAACATTTTAAAATGTGTTCACAAAGAAATTGGTAAACTTGATCATTTCTTGAAATAAAAGAAAATGTATGAATGTTATAATTTTTTAGGATACTAAAATAGTTTTATTCAATTTTTCGAAAAAATTATTGCTTTTTAAACAATGTATATTACTACTTTTTCTTCTTCTTTTTCTTCTTCTTTTGTTTGCTTGAAATAGATTATCTATATCTGCAATGTTGTCTCTAGTTTGAACTTCACTGTCTTTTATAATTTACTCAGCGACCCATAAAGTCTGGCTTGCACCGTTGTTTCTCTTGGTCAAAAGTTTTGCTTTGATACGCTGTATTTGGGGCAGTCTTGGAGAACATGATCTGTTGTCTCAGGTGCCAGTCACATGTGCACAATTTTAAGTGTTGTGAACATGTGGCTGGGAAGTCGACTGTACCCTGTTCTAGGGCCTTGAGTAATAACTTGCTCTGGTCTGTCCATAATATAGTAATCGTCTTGTGCAGGTTTTGGTGGCTTTCTGATTGATTTGATTATTCTCTTCTTCTGTTGATAAGAGACTGGTACGTCAGATTGTTCTTCATTTGCACCCTCTTTAGCTAATTTATCAGCTATTTCCAGGAACTCCACAGTGGAATTGTACCCATCACACAGTTACCTTACATCTGTTGTCTTATACCAGATTGAAGTGCCTGAAGTACCGCTCTTGCGTGTTTATAGGGATGGGTCAGCACAAAACACAAGCAGAAATGGAGGAGCAGGAGTCTATATTGAGCATCCAAATAATACCAAATATACAGTCAAAATACCTACATGAAAACACTGTCACAACTATGATGTAGAAGTTCAAGCCATCAAAACAGCAGCAAAGAAACTGTTAAATATAGTCATTTTTCACCACAATGCATATTAGTTACCACATCTGACAAGATGCTTCCCTTGTACAAGACACACCTCAAAAACTGAAAGAAATTTTCCAAGAAAAACAATTTTGCACAAAACGTCCTGCTAAGATAGACAAAGCCTTATGTTGGCTTTTTCTCCCATCAGTGGAGGTCTGAAGTAAATTTATGCTGACCTACTGCCCTTTTCTTCAGCATATTTTATCATCTGAGTTTAAAACTCACAATGTAGGAATTCTGCTTAGTGTCTTTTTCCATTTTGTGGGCAACAATAACAAATTATGGTACATATAAGCATACCTTCATGGAATAAGATGCAATCTAACTATTAGCTATTTTTAAAGGTTTATTCTGAGAACAAACAAATGTGTCTTAAACACCAACAAATATGATAATAAGTTAAAACAAAAAGTAAAGGTCCCTTTTCCATGCCTTTAGGCATATAGGGCATATAGGGCTAGACCTATATTTTTATATACCAATGGGCACAAGATGGGTAATGTGGTGAGCATCATGCCGGCCGCCTTTACTTCCAGGGACTGCACCTGGTACCCACTCAAGGCTGGGTCGCCCTGGGAGTAAACATCATTTTTTTTTTTTAAAGTCCAGCTCTGCCATCGAGCCAACCCACAACACAAGGTTCAAACAGAAATAAACTATTTCATCTTAACACAAGACCCCATCAGCAGACTCAACAGAAAGCAACATACAACAATTTTCCGTCTACGAACAGGACACTGCAGGCTTTACTACCACATGCATAAAATAAAGATTGTACAGTCCCCCTAGTGTGCCTGTCAAACAGGACCCCAAACACCTCAGCACATTCTGCAGACCTGCCCATTCTACCTGCAACTTCTAAAAGACACATGGCCTCAAGAGCAAAGAGTGCAGAGCAAGCTATGGGGAACCATGCAGGACCTGCAGCTGACATGCGAGTTCATAGAGGCAACCCACCTGATGGTCTGATCTGAGCATATGAAAGCGAACGCAAAGAAGAAGAAGAAGAAGATCTTAACAGACTGGTTTTCTGACCTTCCTCAAAGCTGTCTGCTCAGTGTCAAGCCTGGACTTTTCCTGTGCCATAAAAACATCCAAAAGTTCTTCCTCAATTCCTGCTCTGGACAGCTGGAAAAAGATCACTGAAGTGAGCACGGCCAGCTCATGTGGACACATCTGCGGCTCAGTTGTTGTGTGGAGGAAAAGTCGGAACCCTGGATCACACTCAACCTCATGGTCTGCAACCTACAAATGCAATTACATCTGATAACAAGGACAGTCAAATTCCAGTAAATTAAGAGGTGAAGAAAAGATGCTGGCATTGGATAGAACCCACACTGGGAGCCGCGTTAGCTGCAGCCACGGTTGGTGGTCAAAACCGGGCAGTTCCCGGGGTTCACCCAGCCTCTAGGAAAGGCAGTTTCTTATCAGCTGTCCATACTGGTGGCAGAGCACTTATTGTTTACAACCGTGTGCAATGACGCTGGTTCACATCTCCTGACTTTATCTTTACCTTTTAAATTTTACCACACTGAAAAAAATCTTATAAAAATATAACTAGAACGTCTTTATGTTGGAATCTACAGGGGTCAAATGGCAAACAAAAAAAACGGTTTTAAATTAAAAAGTAAATGAAGACATGATAACAAACCATGAAACAAAATTAATTACTAGAAAATCAGTCTCAAGACGGTTTTAAATACTTATTATTTAGAATGAAAGTATGATAGAAATGAAGACATAACTGAGATTTTAATTGGAAACAGTTTTTAAAAAAAAGGTCATGCAACAGTCTCATTGATGATTAGCAAATTTTTTTGCTTTTAAACAAACTTTTTATATTTACAAGTTAATCAGCTTTCACAATGAATTTACGATTATTATATTAATAGTAATGCAATCTTGGCTGATTAAAAAAAAATCAGATTCAGTTAAATCAGAGGATGTTTTTGCTTTCATAAAAAAATTATCACCATGATATAAAATAACAACATTCAGAATCTATTAATAAACTTACAATAACTTTAAATCTGGCTTTCCCAAGAATGAAGTTACGGCAGTTCTTTATTGTGCTGGTAAACCTTGGGTCATTCACCAAACTGTTGACATCACAGTCTGTTACTAGAAGTGTTGTTCCCTCAGAGAGACAGCTTTCCAGGTGTGAGCGAACTTCCTGATTGTGAATAGAAAATAAACTAGCATGTAAAAGATATGATGATTATCTTGTTTTTGGGGTAGGATTGTTTTCCCTGAGTAGCTTGTTGTGTATCCCTGTGTGGGTTCTTGGGCCCCATTTAGGGAGAAATAAAAACAGACCCACTACCCTCCTAACAAAAAGTGGCTAATTAAGGGTTTTCTGAAATCACAATGTCTTGGGCCAAAAGATGCAAATACCGCAGCTTAGCTATAAACCTTAACACAGCTTGCCAACCACCCATTTAAGGATGAAAGTAGAAGAAGAACAACAAGAAGCTTATTGCAGGCACTGTGAAAGCTTCACTGTTACTGTATTTGGGGCTGTCTGTTAGACCAACTTTGCCACAATTTATTACAAAAATGTTGGCATTTGTGGATTTTACCACGCACGCACGGGCCCACGCGCCCGCCCGCGCCCGCCCCCACGCGCCCACGCACCCACGCGCCCGCCTGCGCGCACGCACGCACGCACACACACACACACACACACACACACATATATACATAAAAAATGGGAAATAAAAAAATTATAATATTAATTATAATAATATTATTATAAATAATTTAAAATAATATAAAATCATGGAAAAGACTCACACTCCAGGTACCACCAGATAAATATGTTAACAGGAAAGATGATAAGTGACAGCACTGGATGTTTAAAATCAAAAGTTGGTGACCTATTAATGGGACATAGTAACATAATTAACAGATGGACAGAGTATATAGGGAAATTGTATGATGATAATAGACCAGATGGTGAACTGCAGACCAACAATGATGGTCCACCAATAATGACTGCAGAAGGTGAGAATGCAATACATCATATGAAGAAAGGAAAAGCACCCGGGCCAGACAACATCTCACTGGAAAAAATGGAAGCACTGGGAGATTTTGGAAGTGAAATAATAAATAAACTTTTAAAATGATATTTATAATAGTGGGTACATTCAAAATGAGCTTTTAAAATCTATATTTTTAGCTCTGACAAAGAAACCAGGCACTTTAAAATGTGAAGACCATCGCACAATAAGTCTTATGAGTGACATGACTGAGATTTTACTTAGAATAATTTTAAGAATACGAAATAAAATTAAACCAGAAATCAGCAATGCACAATGTGGATTTGTAGAAGAAAAAGGTACATCAATGCCATATACAACCTAAGGACATTGTCAGAAAGAGCTATAGAAGTAAAAACTGATTTGTACTTATGCTTCATAGACTATATATACAAAAGCAATTGACTGTGTGAAACAGGAAGAAGTAATCAAACTGTTAGAAAATTAAACATTGATAGAAAAGATCTACGAATAATAAAGAATATGCATAAAAAGGGGCGTACGACAAGGATGTGTACTGACACCTAATTTATTTTCACTATACAGTGAATATATAATGAGATCTTTAATTGATATGCCCGGAATTGTGGTTGGTGGGCACAATATCAACAATTTATGTTATGCTGAAGACACAGTCTTAATAGCAACAAGTCAGAAAGAACTACAGGAAATGATAGACACTGTTGTGGTAGAAAGTGGAAGAATGGGCCTCAGTTTGAATAATGGGAAAGAATAATGGAGGTATCAAAGAAAAGAATTATTCCTAAATGTGTAATAAATGTTCACTGGAAAGATCTGTGGAAAGAGGGACAGAGGAAGACAACGAGAGACAGTCTTCTAGCATGGCATGGAAGTGTGTCAGCATATGAATTGATACATGCTGCAGGAGATCGCTGATTGTGGAGAGTCATGATCGCCTTATAGTCAGTTGGCAAGGCTCCTGATGATATATGTATGTATGTATATATATATATATGCTATGAAAAACATGTTTCTTGACACAGAAAGTAAACACAGGCATCATTTCTTCATCTTGAAGTGCTTTGAAACTATGGTAATGACTTCATAATTTTACAGATCAATTGGCACTCAATATGTGTTGACATTATATCATTCCTGCCACTTTTACTTCCCAGGACTACCTATTCTAGGAGGCTTAACCTAGGAGCCTTGGTCAAGTTTTAAAATTTGCCTCGACGTGAATTTAAACATATACCATATTTGTCAGTGTATAAGACACTCCCTTGTATAAGATGCGCCCCAAAAAATGAAAGACATTTTTCAGGAAAAAACTCACATTAAAAAAAAAATATAACTAATGTTAAAAGTTATTCACTGACCTTCAGGAGCTAAAGAAAAACAAATGGTGCAAACACCCCTCTCAGGTGAGGAAATCAAATACTACTACCTCCAAAGAATTAGGGGGTTCCACAGCCATGCATTTCACATGTAATACTGTTCTTCTCTCCGTCTCAATTACAGGATTTTGAACAACGGATCAACATCATGGCACACGGGTAGTAACCCATAAGTGCTCTGTTCTACTTCTAACTCAAGTCTGAGTCCTAAGAAGCTCAGCACAGTGCACAGGCTCTGTAGCACTGGCAAGGATCCTGAAATACTTTGGGAAGACTTTTAACTCTAAATTTTGCCCGGACAGCACAGTTAGGCTACTCTTTTCGATTGATAACTGTAAATGAATTTTTGACGTGTGTGTCTTATACACCAACAAATACAGTAATCACCTGGCCAGCAAAAAAGTGTGTCTTATACACCAACAAATTCAGTAATCACCTGGCCAGCAAAAAGGTGTGTCTTTTACACCAACAAATTCAGTAATCACCTGGCCAGCAAAAAGGTGTGTCTTATACACCAACAAATTCAGTAATCACCTGGCCAGCAAAAAGGTGTGTCTTTTACACCAACAAATTCAGTAATCACCTGGCCATCAAAAAAGTAAGCAGGCTACTGTGTTACTGTGGTTCAATTTTAACAGAAACAGTTTAACGAATTACAAAACAAACATGAAGTGCAAGGCTTACATGATGCCTGACAACAACCAGTTCTCTGTCCGCATGCAGAAACTTGAGCCAGTCAACAAAACGTGATGTCGGATCACAGACTAGGGGCCAAGCAAACAAGCTGGCATCATGCATAAGAAAACAAAAGTTCTCCAACATCAATGGAGTTGTGGGCAGCTGTAGTTGCTGAAGCTTTATGATGTTGAGCTGGGACCAAAGAGACAGCAATGTAAAGTCGGTACAGAGACATATAAATGAAATTTAAAAAAAAAACTGTTTTAAAGCCAAACTATCACTATCATCACCACCACCATCATCATCATCCTCTTCACCATCACCATCTTGTAGTGCCATTTGTTGTTTTTAGCACCTTTCCGGCTTTCCCGACAACTGTGTTATGGAAAAGTATGGGAATCATAGCCCACAGTGATGGCGAGTGTGACTAGCAAGACCCTGCTCATGTTAATCAAGCAAGTATACTGAGTGTGGCATCAAGATGGCCACTTTTCTCACATTCATGTTTTCCAGTTTAGTGGAAAACCCATTGTACTATTCCTTCATTCTATTCTGTTCTGTGCAATCTTTTCTATCTCAAAGATCGAATCCAGTCTGGCATCTTTGACCTTTCTCATCAATGGTTGCTGTAGGATTTATCCTGGATGTCCTTGTTTCTACAGCTACTGATATATGTGGTCTTTAAAAACATGAGCCACAGTGGCAGAGTGGTTTTCCGGGTGGGTTCCAGGGCCACACTGTGGGGGAAATAAGAAAAGACTGACTGTTCTCGGACAAGCATGTTGTAAAAGTCAACTAATTAGAATGTTTAGTGCAAAATCAGTGTCACAACCCTGTGAGTACAGTCAGTGGTGGAATGTACCACACCGTAAGGTGTGCGTGTTGAGGTGACACCCCCGGGTTGACACAAAGGTCAGAGCCGTGACTGGTCTAGTCCGTTCTGTTATTGCACGGCGAAACCAGCGTTCAGGATAAAGCGTTTGGCCACGGCAAGAAAGAGTGAACTGTGTTGTGGACAAACCCGCAACACGATTACCGCTTTTGGGACTGAGCTGGTGAACGGGGTCAAGAGACACGAGGTAGAGAGAACAGAGGACACTCGGTGTGCGTCGGTCAGGGATAGAGAGAACAGAGGACATTCGGTGTGCGTCGGTCAGGGAGAGAGGACGTTTAGCAAGACAGTGATAGTATTAGAGTTAGGATATTTCTGTTAGTGACTGGATAGTTTATGTACAGTGTTCTGTTAGAATAGGATAGTTCTTGTGTAGAGTATTTATGTACATGTTCTGTGAGAGAATGACCTTGGCACTCTGACCCTGTGCTAGACAGAGCCTGTGACAGTTTGGTTGGTCAGTGTGTCAGTAGTTAAGAGCTTATCTCGCCGTGCTGTGGTTTGTACACCAGGAGATTGCTTGTGGACGTACTGGGAGCGAGGCGACTGTAAAGCTCGTTCCGCCAGAGGGTCCAGGCAATAGGTGGCCACACAGTGGGAAGTCAACTGTCTATTGTCTTACCTGTACTTACAATAAAGATTGTCGTGTGTGCTCTGTGTGCGTTCGGGTTCAGTGTGTGTTAAAGGTTAGTCTGTCTGTCATAGGCCCAGTTACGAGCCACGGACCAGCAAGGTCACCCAGAGGTCTGTGACAATCAGAGTGCATTTGTCTGAGAGGCAATGAATCAAAAGTCTGTATACAAAATAAGCCAGATCTGTACAATGGAAGTGCATGCATACTTAAATTCTGAAACCCGACTAAAGTTCAGAAGTGGACAAACAGCCGTAACTTACCACCGGAGTTTACAGCTCATGAATGTGAAGAAGTAGAAGAGGCAGAGTGGTTAGTGCACTTGCTTGCTAAAACAGTGGTCTGGATTCAATAAACAGCAGACATAGATTATTTTTTTTCCTGAACAGCATGGCTCTGAGGTCAACTGAGCTTCATAAAAATGTGCACTGGAGAATTTTCAGAACTGTCTAGGAAGGAGAGACGACAAGCACTGAGCCTCAGCCAACTTAGTCAATCCTCTTCTACCCTGGAGTGTAGAGCAGTGATTCCCAAACTGTGCGCCGTGGCACCCCTGGGAGCCGTGACCTCTTCACAGGGGTGCCGCAAAATATTGTAAAAGCTTCATAATTAATTTAACCAAGACACGAATAGTTATACTTTTACTTAGGTTAAGACACTGTGGAAAAATTTTATTTGAAAAAAGGCGCCGCGTTCAAGAACAGTTTGGGAAACACTGATGTAGAAGTTTACCAGAGAGATCGCCAGACTTCTCTGTCAGCACTGTTTTTTTTTTTGCAGTGTTCTATTCCAGTCCTTTTCAGTCAGGAACTGTCAGATGCTGTCTTCCCAACAAACCCTGGGTCATCCTGGAGGTTTGTTCCCTGGTTCTTCACCTCCAATGCCTGCTGTGAAAGCTATTTCTCTCCTGTTCCTCATACATTTCCAATCCACTGTAACCATGACTGTAAGGTTTGTAAGGCCTGGGTTTCAAGATCAGGATGTACTGTCTGCTTGTGAACTTTTTCTCTTCTTATCATTTGGACCACCCTTCTTGGATACCTAATTTTTAAGACCTGAAGCTGGCTTCTGTGAGCTGTCAAGCAACTTACAGCAAACCCATTGAAGACTTGCTCACGACCGGCTGGATTTTGCAGCTTCTGTTCTATGGGATTAGGTAACCAGTCTTGCTTCAACATGCATCTTGCATGCCAGGTTTGTGTCATCATTCTGTTTCCTGAATAGGCTAAAGTAATACATAGGAGAAGAACATGATGTTCTTTAGGCACTTACTGGTGTGTACAAAAAGTCTGCTAGTCCGAAATTTCTGAAGAGCTGTTTTTTGTGAAGCGGTAAGCCATGATGTTCACAGACTTGCATAAAAAACTCTCCCATTCGACGCCTGTAAACATAATTGCATATATCTAAATATAATGTTATCAAGTATGCAGTATGTATACAACGATATAAATGTGGACAAATCATCATATGGACAAACTTTCCAGGTTCCTTTGTTTCTTTTTTGCATCATATTTATTTCTTAGCTTTCTTTAAAAGAAGACAGTGTCACATTAGTGTAATAATTTGTAGTAGCCAAAAGCTGTTAATAACTCTAGGATTTAGGAATAACATTTTTGAGAAAAAATATTAAATTGATATGAGGGGAAGTCAATAAGTAAGTCACAAATGGTTATGGGATGGCAGGAAAATGTAGTTGGTCACTTCTAAAGGTGTCATTTTGTGACAGCAACATCAAACTTTATGTCTCCATTTGTTAGGTGGCGCTAGGCTAGGTGTTGCATGCACACTCGCAAAACAGGAAAAATTTTTTTTTTGGACTGTACTTACAGAGTAAACCCTCAAAGAACAATGTGCTGTTATTTGTTTGTTTGTTTGTTTGCAAAAGGGCTGCCTGCAAAGTACATTTTAAGGAAATGCTTCCTATTTATGCTGACAAATGATTATCCAATAAAGCAGTGCATAGTTTCATGATGCAACTTGAAGAAAACGTCCAGGTCTGCTGAATAGAGGATTACTGCTCCTTCATGACAATGCCGAACCACATACGGCTCGGTTAACTCAGGAGAAAATTAACCATATAGGTTGGGAACTTCTGGAACATCCACCTCACAGCCCTAACCTAGCCCATAGCAATTTCCAACTTTTTGATCCATTGAAAACACATCCTGGTTGGAGACATTTCGTGAACGACACAGAAGTTAAATGTGAAGTGAAAATGTGGTTTAGAAAACAGAGACTACAGTTCTATGCAACAGGGACAATGGGACAAGTGCATCAATGTTGGTAGAAAATATGTTGAAAAATAAAGGGACATTATATGTGTGAAAATAAACGGTTTTCAAGTTGTTATCATCTTTATTTTTTATTTTTTTTTAAATTTCTTGTAAACAACCATTTGTTACTCATAATTAGAAAGAAGTTGATTAATAAAACAGAAGTTTGAAAGCCAAAAAAGTTTTAAAAGGCAATAAGACAAAAAATGTAATCAAAGTGCTTGGAAAAACAAAACTGGATAAATTTAATGGTTGAAAATAGCAGCAGACAGTACCTACAACAGTTTATTGGCAGAGCAGTTTACATATTCAGTCCTTCCCCTCCTCCTTCTTGTTCTTGTTCTTATTTTATTTTCTTCTTCTTCTTTTACAACTTCTTAACTGGTGGTATACTCCAGCAGAAAGTAACGATTGTTCATCAACTTCTGGTCTTTAGTCTTGTTAAGAACCTGAAGTTTGCATGTGCATGCATTTAACAGATCTAGCTTTTCTGTATGAAGACTTTTGGTTCCTCGTCTTTCAGTCTAGCCTTACATGCCCAGTATACCTGAAGGTAATTATTCACAAAGAAAACTGACCCTCCAAAATGCAACAGCAAAGTAAACGGGACAAACCTCAAACAAGTTAATTTGTTTGAGTACATGGGTACCCTGACAACATTAGATGGAAGATGTATTAAGGAAGCTAAATGTTGAATAGGTCAAGCAAAGGCAGCATTTTACAAAATGAAGAATATTTTACGCAATCTTTCTTTGTCAATTGAAAGAGATTTCTTAAAAGCTATATAAATCCTAAATTGATATACGGGTATGAATCATGGACAGTTAGTAAACTAGTGAAAACTTTTTTGGAGGCTGTGGTGATGTGGTTTTATAGACTGGAACCGGCTGCAGTAAATGCTGGATGGGTTGGTGGAGTAGTATGGAAGACAATCACAGGCTGAATGTATAAAGAACATAGACAGGAGAATCTATTTTTATATCTGTTACCCCCCCCCCCCCCCCCCCCCCCACCCCCCTCCCCTCCCCGAACTTCAAGTTATTTTGTAAGAACAGGGTGCCATAATATTATTATGTTATACAGCTGAACAAGTTTCTGGGATTTGCTCCTAAACAATTATCATGTGCATAGCACCTCTTTAGGTCACCAGGTTTTACATCCTTCAGGCTGCAATCCCAGAAAACTCAAAATAAAAAAGCATGACTAATGATGATGATG
This sequence comes from Candidula unifasciata, assembly GCA_905116865.2. Taxonomy (NCBI): domain Eukaryota; kingdom Metazoa; phylum Mollusca; class Gastropoda; order Stylommatophora; family Geomitridae; genus Candidula; species Candidula unifasciata. Next base: position 595,251 of record CAJHNH020001112.1, read on the forward strand.
TCCGCGTCTATGGCTTAGGCGTTGTGAATGTGCTTCGGAATACCGATCAGCCGGATTCAATCCCAGCAGCGGGCCCTGCGACTTGCGTTGGTTTTAACAGTGGCATCGAGAAGTTAACCGTCCAGAAAGCAATGGCAAACTAATGAACGTAAATTTGCCTAAAAAACCACAACAGCCAATAAATGCTGGAGTTGGTTCTGCAACGTCCTGTAAAGAATAGGCAACAATGATGATGATGATGATGATGTTAATGATATATGGCTAAACTGAGGCTTCCCTTGTGTCAACACAGAGAGCTCCACAGTAGGTCAAGGTCGCTGCTGCTGTGATGCAATTTGCTAGTAGTAGTTTATTGCTGTCATTATCTTTCACACTCTGTCTCCACTTGCTTTCTTGTAACTGAAGGCTGTTTCAAGAAATGACGATCAATAATCAAAATGACATGCATCAGTATGCTTTAAAAATAACTGTAAATAGCAAATTCAGGTCTAAAGAAGTAAATGATAACACAGAGGTAAATAATAAGCAAACTTTGTGTTCTCATTCCAATCACATTCAAATATTTTCTGTCGTTACTATTGTTTTCAACTGCTACAACTATTTCCTACTTCTGAACTTTTTTCTAACTGCAAATTTCTTTTCTATTTTTTGCAGCTATTTTCTACTTTTGCAACAATTTTCTACTTCTGCAACTATTTTCCACTTCTGCAACAATTTTTCTATTTCTGCAGTTATTTTCAGTCTGAGAAAAAGAGGACATCCAAGAGAAACATTATGAAGAACATTATTACAAGAGGTTAAAAATGCAGGGCTGAACTCAGTGTCGAAAACTGAGTGAGTTACATGCAATAGAGCGGAGTGGAAAAATTAAATCTGAGCCATATGGGATGTCTTAAGCACACAAAGAATGATGAAGAGTTATTTTCTACTTCTGCAACTATTTTCTACTTCTACAACTATTTTCTACTTCTGCAACCTTTTTTTTTTTTTACTTCTGCAGTTATTTTCTATTTCTGCAACTATTTTCTACATCTGCAACTATTTTCTATTTCTACTGTTTTATACTTTTTGCACCTGTTTTATACTTCTATAAATATTTTCTACTTCTGTAACTATTGTTAAACATTCTGTTATTAATTTCTATCCATATTACTATTTTCCATGTCTACTAGTATTTTCTGTTTTCACTACTATTTTCATTCTGGAAAATTGTAATAGTGCACTGGCTAGCACACTTGCCTGTCAGCCTGTTTTTGGGGTGCTTAAATCATTATTGAGGCACAGCTTAAATTATCTCTGTCCACATGTCAGTTCAGTCTAAAACTGGTACCAGGAAATTATCAAGGAAGTATTCTATTCAATTAATATTTCTACAACAATAAAACCTGTAAAGAAGAATTATTTACATGGGAAAAACTCTAAGGCTTTATTGTTATTCACTGAAAGATTAAAAACAATGTAGATTGATGTCCCTACCTGTCAGCCATTTCTTTTGCAGCTTTCAGACGATCATTCATTGACTGCAGCTCTACTTCTAGAGAATGCTTCTCTTCTACAGCAAGGTCAAACTGACTCTGAAGTTCAGCTATCTGCTGCTGGATCCTAGGAAGATCAGCTTCTGATAAATCTTCCTCCTGCTCCTCTTCATGTTTAGACTCCACGTCAATGTTGTGCTTGTTTAAGGTAAATCAAATTACTTAGAATTATTTTCATTAGGCAGTATTATGAAACAGATTACAAATTACAGAGGACAACTGATCTTAAATTTAAATAACAATATTCATTTTCAGAGTATTTGAAACATTTTAAACACAGATTTATAAAAAAAAAATGAAGAGAAAAAAAAAAAAAACATAAAACCTTTAGAACAAATTGTAGCATGTCCAAAGAAAGACTATACAAACTTTATAAATTGTCCTTTTGATTTTGGCTCTTTAACCTCACTGGACAAATTCTGTTGCTTTAAGGGATGATTTATGTGGGTCTACATTTTGTAAAACAGAGACATACTGTTGATCTCTTTCAGTGTCGGATAGTGCACTATTTGTGCTCAGCTTTGCCTATGTGTGGCAGCCTCTGTAGTGCAGTGGCTGGTTGCCTACCTGTGGATCTGTAGCTTGTGGGTTCAGATCTTGAAAAAGCCAGACTTTTTTCCCCAACCATAACCTTGACTCCCAGGTCGACACAGCCTTAAATAGGCACCAGGTAAAGTCATGGGAGGTAAAGGTGGCTGGTGTAATGTTTACAACAACATCCACTAAGTGCTGATTGGTCTATAAAATATAGATCTAGCCCTATATGCTCCATAGGCCTAAAGGTGTGGAAAAGGGTCCTTTACTTTACTTTGCCTGCGTGTATCAAACCCAGTTGGGCAATAATCCTTTCCATTTGATCTGTTTACAGTAAGGACCCATGGCTAGATATTTTAACATCCAAGTAAGCAAAGTAAAGGATCCTTTTCCCCACCTTCTGGAAAATTGGGCATTTAGGACCAGATCTCTGTTTTATAGGTCAACTGGCACTAAGTGGCCAATGTGGTCAGCATCAATCATAATATATGACAATTTACTTTCCTTGTATTAAGCTTTGAAACTTAAATATCACAAAAAGTAATTTATATATCTCAATAAATATTGTAAAGAAAACTAAAAGTTCAATAAATGAAAATAGTGAAACCAAGAACAAAGCAGAAGTGCTAAAAAAAAATGAAAAGAGAGAAGCAGATGAAAAAATGGCACAGTTATTCACACATGCGCCTCTACACATGCATAAGATGTACAATGATGAATATTAATCTGTATTGTGTTTAAATTGCCTAAACTGTGAATACAGCAATTTTATTTAATAAAAAAAGTGGTATGATCATTGCTATTTTAATTTTAATCACTATCCATTTTAAACATCAGCTGCACAATTGGTTAACAAATTTTAAGGTTTTATATTAAAAAAACTCAACAGACCTCTTGCTGGTTCTGAAGCTCCTCACTCTTTTCAATCTCCCGCTCCAACTCATGCATTCTCTCTAGAGCCATTCGGAGCGGTCCACAAAGCCGGCTGTACTCAACTATGGCAATTGTGTAGTGCACCAATGTAGCACAGTCCTCACTGGCATATTTAACACCTGCTATTGTCAGACCTCCTCTTGCGCCAGGGGAAGGTGAACTTTGCTTGACAGCTTGAAAGTGCTTGTCTGAGTGTCCGATAGTAAATAATAATAATGCTTTATATATCTGTGCAATCTGCTTTTACTCAGATCATGTTTAAAAAAAATACAAAACAAAGATTCAATAAAATTAATGCCCAAATTTAAAGCTTTTCAAATATAAACAATTAACTAATTCTGCAATCACTGTGTTATGTATGATAAGCTACTGTGCCTCCAGTAAAAATATCACATGTTTTTATTAACTTGTCTGTTTGGTTTAAGAATTTAAAAAAAAAAAAAAGACACTTTTGATAGTTATTTTGACATGTAAAACTATGTGCATTATAAAACAGCAATTGTTTTCTTCTTGAAAGTAATTTGTGCAGTAATTTGAACAGAACTATCAGCATTGAGATATCTGTGCAATTCATAATTTCGATTTGACAGTCTATATCTCAAACTTACAGCTATAAGGTAACCTGGTGAGTCAAGAATTTGACTAAAATACTAGACAGTAGTAATTAAACATAGAGACAAAATAAATTCCTAGATCCCATACATCAACTTTTTGAATCCCAGGGGATTGAGGCCCAAGGGATAATAAAGACAGACGTAAAATCAGCACATCTTGCATTCACTGGGCTTCTGGGTAGGAGCCTATCAGCATATAATACATTCCTTGGGAATGAAAGAGTTAATAACATTATAACTAGAGAGTGATTTATTTTGTCTCACTTCTATTTCTATAAATATTAATTTCTAAAGAATCCAGAAATAAAAATTACAAATATATATCACCTTCAGCATTTTCTAGTAAGCTTCCCTCTCCAGTTACTCCCAACTGTCCATCTCTGCTACAAGCCAAATAGCTTTCAACAGCTGAAGTACAATAATATTATATGCATTATGTGTTGGAGAATCTAAATTAAATTAAAGCTTACTGTGGAATGAAAACCAGTAAAACTTAGGAGCATATTACAAATCACATTTAATTATGGAAGCTGCTTGTAGGTCTGAAAGTCACAGGTTCAAATTCACAATGAGTCAGATTTTCTTCTGTCTTTTTTTTAAACAATGAACCTGGCTCCCAGGTCGATCCCACCTAAAATGGGTACCAGGGAAAGTCCTGAGAAGTAAAGGGAGCGTGCCAATTGGTCTACAAAATATTACCCATGTGGGTTCTGGGGCCCCACTGTGGGCAAAACAAAAACAGACCCACTACCTACCTAACAATCAAAAAAAAAAAAAAAAAAAAAAAAAGAAAACAGTGTCGTAAGACAAATAATTGGGAGCCTCCTTTGAAGTTGGAGTGCATCTGACCGAGTGGCATAGAACAATCAATGCACACAGATAAACCAGAAAACTGTAGTACACTATAAATATGGGAAAGTTGGAGGGAAGGAAAGGCAGAGGGAGACCAAAACAGAAGTTCAGTTTTGCATCACGGCATAGAAGAACAACTGTGTTAGAAATGACTGATGATAGACAAGGCAGAAAGCTGTGAACAGATAGGATTACAAATGCCACACTGCAGGAATATAAGAAAAAGAATGTCACAAGTAATGTGAGCTCTTTTCAGAGGCTCATAAACTGAAAAATGGATGTACTGCGACATGATGTGTGATGAATTTAGTCTCAGAGGTTGATATCTTATTCAGGAGTGCTGGTTGGCCATGCATCAAAGTACATTAGTTTCTGCAGCAAGGCACTGTCATTAATTCAAGGTGACAGGTTCACTTCCCAGTATGTTAACTATAGCATCACATGTTATGTCATCTAGAGTGTCTTCCAATCTCTCTACTTCTTTCTATGAATGCCAATCAATACATGTCAGACTGTTTATTATACTGTTTTTAACCACCTCAGTGGTTTCCCAACTGTTTATTTTTATGCATGACGTCTTCCCTGTATGCCTACATCTGAAATAAAAAAAAAAAAAAAAAAAAAAAAAAAAAAACAACACACACTGTGAATGAGCAAACATACCAGAAAGCACTTCAGCAGGGAGCCCATCCTCCCAAGAGATGTTCAGAAGCATGTCCACAAACTTCACAGAGTCTGTCATTGTCTGCTGTATGCTTTTCCACTGGCTCTTATCAAACCTGTCACCGGCATCTTTGATTTTTGCTGCAACAGTGTCCATTTAGAAGCTTAGTGACATGACACTGCCAGCATAAGAATACACTAGCTTTTAATATTGGTAAGTTATTCTAGCTGTAGGTGATTTGGCAGCAGACTGCTGTGCATAGATTTCAACAATGATATCGAGCACCAACCATTCCAAAAGCAATGGAAAACTACTGAACAAAAAATTGCCTAGTAAAACCAAACAGCCCAAACATGCTTGGGCTGGTTCTGCAATTTCCTGCACAAATGTTGAATGCTGTTGAATGTTAATTTAAGAATCGACATCACAGCACTTGGGACACCCCCATAAGTGCTCCGTCTCCATCTTCAGCAGCAAGGGAAGAGTCAAAATTCCTATGGTACCAGTAACTGTCTGATTGTATATCTGTCTCGCCTTTCCCCTGCATGTCGAGCGACAGCCAGATCCCCTTGTAACTCCTTGCAGTGCCATTCTCATCAGACCGTTATGATCTATCTGCTCCTCAGAACTGTTCACTAGCTCCCAAAGGGCGCTCACAACATCTAGCTTGTGATACATCAGTTCACCACCAAGTGGTACAGAACCAGCCAGCCTATCTGCCTGCTCATTCCCACCACACCGGCATAACCGGGAGAAAATATCCAAAGGATGCTAACTACCTGGGACCTCTGAAGTGAGGCCTGCGACTCTGCATGAGGCATGCCTGTCTCCACCTTTCTCAACATGCTCTTTGAGTCAATTTCCTGCAAAGGATACACAACTAACTTGTTTTTGATTTTGTTTTAGATAGACACTATGGTAAGTATCATTCCCACGTCCACCACTATCTTCCAGAAAAAAATAGGTACTCTTTTTTATGTTCGACTCTTTAGCCATGTGGTTTATTTTTATTTAAGAAACCCTACAGATAATATGAGCCTAGGACCACAGTATGATAGATAACAATATTTTGGTACAGTAACATTTGTTTCTACCTTTTCTGTCCACTTGCCTACATAACCTTCTGCATACTTGCCTTTTTACCTTTTATTAATATCTTGTCATTCCTCTGTGCGATGCAATTTGTCGTTTTTTGAAGCCTACTCTGGCTCTTGCCAGGGGCCGCATTATAGCCCAGTCATAAATATGGTCTATTGGCTGAACACTGTTTCTGGGACCGCTCCACGGGTGATCCTCATCTGCATGTGGCACTTAGTGTCATCAGGTGTTTATCGCTTGTGTGATGTCCTGGTGGGGTTAAAGTTAGTTACTTACTTACCTTCTGGGGAGCCAATTAACCAGAAATGTTTCTTTAAAAATCAAGACAGATTTATGAAAGAGTAAAGAAAGCCACTCTATATGATAAACATTTGAATAGAGCTTACTATTTTCTTCTTCTTCTTCATGCTCACTGTCTGAAACTCCAGTGAAAAGTTCTAGTTGTTCATCCCCTTCTAGATTTTCGTCTTGTTTTTGCACACACATTCCTTTTACAGCTCTGGTCTGGCTCATTTGCACCCAGACTTTGCCTCTCAGTTTGACGCACTCCCACTTCAAAAGGAAACATCCGTTATTAGCTGCTCTTCATGAGATGCATTTCCCTTAAAAAGAAACCCAGAACCCACAAGGGAAGAGCATATGATACAAACCTTTCTTTGCTATCAGTCTGCTACTGCCTGAACTAGTCGACAAATGCGAAGACAAGTCTTCTCTGCCAGAGTGTCTCTCCTTGGCTGCGCCGATTCTTTGAGGTGGCAGGCGCTTGCCAATAAGCACCAAAACCATTTCAACAACTTGTCCAACAAGAACAGGTGGGTTCTGAAAAGCTCGAATTCTTTCAACCACATTGCGGTCTACTTTGCTTTTCCAATGCATTACCTGAGAAAATTTACATTGATAGAATTCATACTGCAACTCAAATATTAGGATATCAACTCTTTCTGTTTCCCGTGTGGGTTCCGGGGCCCTACTATGGGAAAAACAAGAATAGACCCACTGCCTACCCAAAAGCATGTCGTAAGAGTCGACTAATTGGGAGCTTCGAAGTCGGAGTGCATCTACCTGAGAGGCAAGGAACCAACAGTCTGCATACAGATCTGTCAAATGGATGCACACGCGACACTCAGGTTCTGGAACAGGACTGCAGTCCAGAAGTGGACGAACAACCAGAACTTTCCACCGGAGTTTACAGCCGGTGAACGCAAAGAAGAAGAAGAAGAACTCTTTCTGACCTAAACAAAGCAACATGTTTTTTTATGTATGTAAACCTATTTCTTATATGTTTTATTTGACCATGTTAATAGTCACTCACAACAAACCAGAACAGAAAATTAGCAACCAAAAAAATGAGATGTCTGAGAAGGGCTGCAGGAGTGAGCAGAAAAGCTAAGTTGGGGAACAAGGTCATAAGAGATGAAGTTGGTACTGAACCAATTCTAAATTGTATACAATGAAGCAAATAAAATGGATTATCCACTTAGAGAAAATTCCTTGTGATCCCATACCATACCGGGTATACATCAAAATAGGAGCTGGAGGAAAGTCCCGAGGTATACCAAGAAAAATATGGAAAAATAATATCAAATGAACTATACAACAGCAAAATGTGTCTACGATCAAGGCGGCCAGAAGAGCAAGAAGCAGTACCTTATATTTCCCTTGACACCTGAAGCAGTGAAAGAAGAAGTTATGATGAGATGACCTAGATGGGATCTTCTCATTCTTTTAAAAAAATAAGAAGAAGAAGACCATCATAAGGAAATCTAGGCCTTATTTATTCATAAAAATGTAGTATCCCACATCTGCTATAAATTCCCTAGTACTGATAGCATTACTAAAAATATTAAGAACAGAAAGCAAACCCAAATACTAAGGAGGAGCACATGCGACCAAATATTAAGAATTCAAATTTCAAAAGCAAAATGTGCTTTCAATACTGAAGTTGTGCAAACGTAAAGCATATCTTTTTATGGTATTATATGTATTGGGTAGGAGAGTTTAGGCTGAAGTTTTTAAATTAGAAGCCGTATGATAGCATAATTTACACTGGGATTATACAGCATACCATTGCTTTAGTCTATCTATTTATTTGTTAGTCACTGACTAATTCTTTAAAAAAAGCTTCTTTGATTATAGAAATTAACAGGTAGCTAATATGGCTTAACTACCCAAAATTATACTGTTTTATTTCCCAGTCAAATACCAGTAAAAAAGAAAATGTCCCCTTACATGCCAGTGAGACAACGGGAATATAAGGCAAGACATATTTTTTATGGACCAATCAGGCCTTGATGGATGGTGTGGTCAAAATCACGCCGCCTGTCTTTACGTGTCAGGACTTTAACTGGTACCCATTTAAAACTTGGTCGACCTGAGAGCCAAGGTCATGGTAAGTCAATACTAGTACCACACATTTGATACATTTTAAATGTCTAAAGTTGCAGATTATTATGATCAAAACTTACTTGCTGTCTTGCATATGCCAGACTGGTTCTACATTCCTTTACTTGTGCCTGTATATCAATTAACTCTTCTTTGGCCTGCACTCCACGAGTTTTCATATTTGCCTCTTTCATTCTGTCAAACTCAGCATCATACTCATCATACTCCTCTGAGGCAGAAAATAAAAAGCATCAAATAATCATATTTTAATATGTCATTGAGCATATATATATTTAAATGTGGTATGTCCTGGGTTTACCAACAATGCCCACAAGACATAAAGTGGTTTGGGTGAAGGCGCACATGAGAATATTTGCAGACATCAACCACCCACTGCACAACGCTATCAATGATATAAAAGGGATGTGCCTTAAAGAGGCTCCTCCTGGCAGAAAATCCCATCCAGCAAGTATGTGACCTAGATGAGATCAGTCAGGAAAAGAACAGATGGATGCATGACTTATCTAAGGTTGTCATAACACTGGGGACGTACTGCAGGATTCAGTTACCTACCACTGTAGATGCCAAGATTAGAGCAATGACTGATCAGCAGTCACGCCCAGAAGACGTCAACATTTACACAGTTGGGTTTCACGCATGGGTCACAATCAGCCTGGGCATACACAGCACAAAGGATAGGGCCACACATGAGGTAATCATTCCAGACTCTGTGAACATGCTTCAGAAAATTGCTACAGGGGGTCTACTCTCTGAATAGGTAGAAAGCATTTAGAAGTCGCAGTTAACCTCCATCATCTGGATGTAAAGACCAGGGTATGCAGGAGTAAATTGGAGTGAAAGAGCTGACCAGCTGGCAAGTAATGCACCAACACGAATGGGAAGAAGCATGGACAGAGCTGATACCATCAATGTTGTATGGATTAGGTTGGGGAATAGTGTTGAATCTCTTATGCTAACACGATTGTTTGACCAAGGAGTTAAGCTTGGTGAAGCACATCTATGATGTCTTCGAGATAAAGGCAGGGGACACTATAATCAACTTCTCATGGGGAATAATCAGTAGACGTACCCTGGAGTTGCTGCTGCATCAGAGGACTCAGCATGCATGGGAATGCTCAATGTGCAAAGACGTTTATTGTGATAACATAACATCTATATTCAAATGAATTAATCATTATAAAAGAAGGTAAGAATGTTATCATATATGCTTTAAATTATATTTGTATAGCGACAGAAAATGATAAATAATATTCAAGCTTACAAAATGTAGCCATCTTCTTTCTGTATTGCCTTTTCAGTTTATCATCAGTAATATTCTGTTTCAGTTTTTAAATGTTAGAATAACTTACAGGCATAAAGGACTCAAAGATCTTTCCAAAGTTACTAGCAGGGTCTTCTCTTTTGGACAGCTAGATAACTCAAAGAACTATTCTAAAGGTCACATAGTTGCTAGCAGGGTCTTCTCTTTTGGACAGCTAGATAACTCAAAGAGCTATTCTAATGGTCACATAGTTGCTAGCAGGGTCTTCTCTTTTGGACAGCTAGATAACTCAAAGAACTATTCTAATGGTCACATAGTTGCTAGCAGGGTCTTCTCTTTTGGACAGCTAGATAACTCAAAGAGCTATTCTAATGGTCACATAGTTGCTAGCAGGGTCTTCTCTTTTGGACAGCTAGATAACTCAAAGAGCTATTCTAATGGTCACATAGTTGCTAGCAGGGTCTTCTCTTTTGGACAGCTAGATAACTCAAAGAGCTATTCTAATGGTCACATAGTTGCTAGCAGGGTCTTCTCTTTTGGACAGCTAGATAACTCAAAGAACTATTCTAATGGCCACATAGTTGCTAGCAGGGTCTTCTCTTTTGGACAGCTAGATAACTCAAAGAGCTATTCTAATGGTCACATAGTTGCTAGCAGGGTCTTCTCTTTTGGACAGCTAGATAACTCAAAGAGCTATTCTAATGGCCACATAGTTGCTAGCAGGGTCTTCCCTGTGGGACAGGTCAATGGGAAAGAACCTGACAATGAGACACAGAAACCTGCAGACTCGTAGGCTTACTGGTGAAAGTTAAAGACTTTGGAGAGCAAAACCTCCCAAATTGCCAGTGAAATTGGTTCACAGGATTGAAGGAACAGTGTAAATGTAACTCTTTACGATACTGTTAAAAATTAAATTAAAGCACAAATACATAAGAGAGTAAAGCAGTAAACAACAACCCAAACATAATATTATTCATTTACAAAAGACCTTTTCCCGTGCCTTTAGGTTATTAGGTATATAGTGCTTTCAGACCAATCGGCAGTCAGAGGGTCATGTGGCCATCATCACGCCAACCGTGTTTACTGCCACAACTTTACCTAGAACACATTTGAAGCTGGGTCGATCTGGAAGATAAGGTCATTTCTGAAAAAAGTCTATGTTTATATTTGAATCTATGACCTTCGAATCCACAGGCAAGGGTCTAGCCGCTACACCACATCAGCATCCACTAGTCACTTCACTGTTGTTAATTTAATAATGAAAAGATTAGTTCTTTTAGTAATATCCTGTGACCTGTGGATTTCCCTGTTTGGGGTAGGATATTAGGAAAGCACCAACAGATTTATTACATGCAGAAATGAACTCACCTTCTATTCACAAATCTATAGCAGTAAAATTAGGACTGAAAATGCTTAAATGATTACCTTCTTTCAGCAAATCATCTTCTTCCTCATTCTCCACATTTATTTCATCTAACTGCAGGTAAGCATCAAGAGATTTGCTAATCCCAACTCTGGCCTTCAACTTTTCTAAGGTCGTCACCTTCACAGTCAGTCTGTTCAATATCTGTGCTGTTTTTCCCTGTGCCTCTTCAAACTGAGCTGTAGTAGTCATAATGGCTTTTTTCATGATTTTGCTGTCTGCCTTTGTCCTGTCAAGTGTGGCTAGTGCTCTAGAAGTACCAGATATTAGGGAAAAGAGAAAAAGAATTATTTGAATTGAAGTAAGTGAAGTGTGAAATAAAACATCAAATATAGAGGCTCTTCAGAGATTGGGAATAAAAAGAGTTTATAAAATGAATTTAAAAAGGCAATTGAAATATTTCAGACACATTAAAAGTCATGAAACTTAACACACACACACAAAACTGGAGGTAAAAGATTAATGTAGAGGCTCAATAGGTGTACTGTGCCACAAGTGGGAAGATAACATGAAGAATTAGACAAAAAGTAGTCTTTTTGTCAGAGGGTACAATCAATGCAAGAGACACAGTGTTTTGAAGATCCATTGTAGTCTACAGTCATTGTTCAAAGTTAAAAAAAAAAAAAAAACCAACTTATTCAAGCCAAAAGAGATTGACTTCACTGTACTGGGTTTGATCCCACATGGCTTGGTCTCAATCAGCAGAACAGCTAGCTACTCACTGAGGGTGTTATACAAAGCATAAACACTGCAGCGATGATCCCCAGGGTTGCATCTATGAAACAAACCCTTAACCATCACAGCATGAGGCAAATGGTTTGATCACTTTGTTATGGGTCTGTTATGACAGCAAGTGAATACAGAAAAACACTTTTGGGGGCACAACTATGGGCATATTTAAGTATGTAGTGTTAACTTCATAGGCCAACTGACAGTCAATTAGTGATGTGCCAGTAAAAGGCAAGCTACATTTACTTCCTAGAATATTTCATGGCAAAAAGTTTAGGATAAGTTGAACTGGGAATCCAGATAATTTAAAATAAATCCTTGCCCTCAACTGGGAATCCAGATAATTTTAAATAAATCCTTGCCCTCAACTGAGAATTCAGATAATTTTAAATAAATCCTTGCCCTCAACTGGGATTCAACCTTTGGTTTGGAAAGCAAATGATGTAATCACAGCATTAGTGAGGCTCCCAATGACATGTTCACACAGTCTTTGAATGTGTGAATAAGCACCCAGGGACTTGCTTATGCCAACCTTGGTCTTCAACATAGATAAAGGCTAACAGCCAAATGACCATCTGGAGAGGATTAGGGTCTGCCAGGGTTAAAATACTGTCTGAGACGCACCATGTTGACTGATAGATCAGATTATTCTTAAAGTGTAAGCATTGAAAATGGGATCTTTTTGAAAGATAAGTAAATTGTGCAAAGACCACATCACAAGTGATGAATTCTGTTGTATCGTTACTCAACATACTGGCAGCTAAGAACCTCTATAAAACAGTGAAAAGATTAAAAATGCATTGGAACAAATGTCTAATAAGATCTACTGACCTCTCCAAAACAATACTACAGGGCTCGGTAGAAAGGAACAGAGAAGAGACCTGGATACAGAATTAACTGAAAGGACAGGCCTGAAACACGCAAACATAAAGTCCCTATATCTGACTGACAGAAGTGGAGGCAGTTGACCAGACAGTCAGCAGCAAATGGTCATGCAGCAACATGCAGTGTCAAGATACTGTAATGATGATGAAATCTAAAAATGAAACAGGTGTTACTATTTTTCAAGTCCAAGAAAGCTGGCTTATAAAACAATGTTATGTACTGGAAACTAAAATACTTTGCAATCTACCATTGGACGACATACGAAGAATTTGAAATGTGGTGTCCTTGTTTACAGTCTGTTCAGATAGCAAACGATGGCACACAACTGATGAATGGTGGGCTTTCCAACTGGTCACTTGAGTACAAAGTTCTATTTATTACTTCCGCTCAGAAGTTTGTACCCAGGTGACCGGTCAGAAAGACCACCCTTCATCAGTAGCGTGCCACCTTATAATACTTTGGTTCCACCAAGTTCACAGTAGAAAGAACAAGAATGGACTCCTTAGTTCATATAATAAGGCAGGTCAGACTAACATGAAGGTAGATGCAGAACACTTAAGCTGCCCTTAGCACCAAAATGCTAGAGACATAGAAATGGACGTATCAACAAGAGTCTTTTGGGTGAACTTTGGGTGGAGTTCTTACTACATTATGATAATGAAATAAAATAAAAAATGTTAACAAAATAAAAACATTATCACTATCTTCAGTTATCAAATCTAGCAAAAAGTAAATAACTTACTTCAATTTTTCAAAGGAAGCAGTTCTCTCCTTTTTCTTGTTTAAATACAAATGTCTAAAGGTATCCATGAACCGTCTGTATGATGTCGGTCCAACATAGATTTCATTTCTAGCTTTGCTGTTTTCATTCAAGTGGTTGAGTCTTCAAATAAAGAATTTAAAAGAAGCATGGTTTCAGAATAATTGTGTGACTTTAGTCCAAAACATACTGTTTATCTCAGGCAGCAACATGCACAAAATTAGTATGGAATATGGAGCAAGTGAGCAATGCAGAAGTGCAAATAGACCATTATAATGTGGAATGAAGGGAGCAGAAGGGAGTGACCAGGAGATCTGGCGCACACTACACTCTGAACAAAGCCAAGATGGACACAAAATCAAACTGCTACTGGAACTATCAGATTTGGACTGGCTGCTGAAGATGTGGATGGAGTGGACATTTCCAGAGTGATTTGATACTGGTTCTTAATTTAGCTCTTTACATTCCTCGATGACTGACAGGCTTCTCCACACCTTGCAATCTCCACAAGCAAGTATCAACTGATGTGCAAATACATTTTCATACTGCAATATGTCTCTCTTGTACTAGCTCTTGATCGTACAGTCAACATGGCCTGTTGTCTTAGGGTAAGACAGTTTAGACGAGGCAGACTTCTCTCCCAACAAACTACCACACGTCTCCAAATGACAGTCAATGAGGGTTATCTACAGTTCCATGTTTATTTCCAATACCACAAAAGCATCAAGAATCAACGATACAGCCTAACACACTCTATCCAGACAGGGTCAACTTGCTCGCACTTTGGGTATAGAGTCACGTCAGGCCACGGTCAACGCTGACATACACATGGTTGGCACAATCAACAGTCAGTAGGACACTTCCATTGTCCTCAGCTATGCTTCAAATTGGTTAGGCTATGACCACTTCACAGCATTCATTCCTTGCCCCTTGGATGAACATTCACTTTGTTGCACTCTTGATCCACCTTCGTTCCTATCTCTCTGGGGTCATGTCACAGAATGACTTCCCAGTCAGCTATTCCCCCTGACCTCGTGTTCCCAGGTGAGCTTCCACAATCTTGTGTTTTGCCATTCTCCCGTCATCTTCATGTCTCTCAGTCTAGGGACTTCCCCAATTCTGTCAACCAGTCAAACTCCTTATGTTATACCTATTTATAGCATCACTACACATACCATGATTTAAAAAGATGTAAAAAATCTTCTCTATTTATCTTCCTGTACCTTTCTTTACATCCAGCTTTCTAGTTATTAAATATTTGATTTCCTTACCCCAGGAATATATGATATTAGAACCCAATGTTTCATATACACATTTGCAGCATTGTGTTGGGAGCAAAAAGATTAACTTGTGAGCCTGAAGTTACCATTAAATCATCTCAGTCATATTCACCATGTTAAAGTTTTGTTGTTGTTGATCTTATCTTACTTTGTTGTTTAGAACTGTCTCCTCTAAGCAGATTAATAGCATTTTTTATGAAAATGGTTTCCTTACAGGAAATAGAGGTTACAATAAGTAGGTCTTAAGGATAATGCCCTGGTAAACTTTTGAGATGGTAAAAAACCTACCAAAGGGTAGATATATAGATGAAATGTAGATATGGAAGTTCTTCTTCTCTTCCTTTCATTATTGCAGCAAAGTGCTGGGGAAAAAAAGGGGGGGGGGATGGGGTGGGGGAGATGTGTAATATAGTTAGCCAGGATCATCTGTGTGTTCTTTTTAATACATAGTGTGTAAGCTGGAATTCACTTCTCTAAGATTATTCCTAATGGCATTATTCCATTTTACATGGAAGCCAATGTTATATAAAAGCCTGCTAAGGTTAGACACATTCCTTCCCATGTGGGTTCCAGGGCCCTAAAATAGGGAAAACAAGAATAGACCCACTGCCTACCCAAAAGCATGTCGTAAGAGTCGATTAACTGGGAGCTTGCATGAGAGGCAAGGAACCAACAGTCTGTATACAAATAAGTCAGGTCTGTGAAATGGATGTGCATGCAACACCTAGGTTCTGGAACAGGACTACTGTCCAGAATTGGACAAACAACCAGAACTTTCCACTGGAGTTTACAGCTGGTGAACGCGAAATAGAAGAAAGAGAGGACACATTCACCGCTTTGTTACAAAATGTGCAGGGCTAATTGTGACAAAATTTCACAAACAGGTAAATAAAGAAGATTAAAAAAAAAAAAAGACTTCCAAAGCTGGACATACCAACTTCTGAGTTGCAGAATGTGCAGGGCTCAGTGTGAAAAGATTTCACAACACTGAAACAAAGGAGATAATGAACAAGCAATAAGGCTGCCAGCTGTGGGGGCTTACCTGATTCTCTCCAGTAGGATGACCTTGGAGTAAGGCAGGTTGGGAACAATAGCATTTTCTGCTCTCAGCTGCTCTTTCTTCTCTTCCAGGGGTGTGCAAGATGTTAGGTGTATCTCAGCACTGATATCTCCAGCCCACGACAGACGGCCACACTCTCTCAGTACACAACCGTGTATGTTGGCCAGACACTCAGCAATGTTCTCACTGGTAGATACATAACATTTTCTAAATATACCTATTAAACAATATCATATTTTTAGTTCATCTTTAAAACAGATGGTTGAGTATCTTTTATACAGATATCAGACAATAAACCGTTATCTTTATTATATTGCAGGGTTTGTCTGTTTAGTTAGTTAGTTAATTGACAGATTATCCTCGCTGTATATCTGACAAGTCCATAAGCGCTCGGATCCCATCTTCAGTATATCCCTCAGTGTGTGGCATCTGATAACACCAGTTCTGTATTAGTTTACTATTCTTCTTTGGCTACCTGTTTAGTGTTCATGTTTGGTGTCACCTCTTTTAACCTAAAGTTCTTGTAGTCTTTTGAGTGTTGCCGATTCGTCTCCTGAATCATCTTCTCGTCCTGCCTCCTTAAGAGAATTGAGAATGTCAGCCCGGTCCATTGCTTTTCCTGTACCTATCATGGCCCTGTCAGCAAGCCAATCCGCTTATTCATCCCCTCTTACCCCAGAGTGTCCCAGCACAAAAATTAACCTAATTCCTTTTAGATGAGACTTTCTCACTGACTCCAACCATTTCTTTTAATCCATCCTGTCTCTTTCTTAACTCTTTCAGGCCCATGCATTTTGACAGACTTGGCCCACATTAATTTCCTTTTACAAAAATGGTAGAGGGGTGGGTGAACAAGAAAGGCAATTGAGAATGTTATATACTTCTAATCCTAATAAAAGTAGATGCATTTTTAAAGACAAATGAATGTACACTTTGAATCTGATGATAAGTGTATGTTTAATTTTTCTATAGTTAGTAGGAAAAAAGAATTCAGCAGGTGTTCATTTCACAACAACAACATTTTACAAACAAATTCTTCACTTACATGATTTTGCAGCCACACATGTAGTTAATATCCAAATTTGAGAACAAAGCTTCAAAGTTTGTTCAATTTCCTAACAAATTCCAAAGTAATGATAAGTTTCTGGGTTAGTTTAGCACTCAAGGGCTCTTAGTTCTCACAGAGTGCCGAGAAAAATTTCCGAGAAAAAATGGCCGAAAAATGAGCCATTACACAAATGCTATTTACCATTTACTTTGTACAGTTATATACAGACTGTAACTGTGATGATTTAAATGCAGCTTAGCCATAGTATAGTACAATCTCTTTGTTTAGAGCACTTTCCTTCTCTTACACCATAAATGCGGTAGCAATAGGACATTGTCTGTGTAATATACTCATCAGAATCGCTAGATTCAGAACAGCTGATCCCTCAGCTTCGCTGATGAAAAATCACCGACTGTATCACTTTCCGAAAAATCTAATAATCTGCCTGAAGATTATCATTATCAGAATTAAAAACATCTGACTGAAACAATTTCAGAGCTTTGGCCGCAGAAAGACGCATTCTGCGACTTATACTTGTGGTGGGAACTTTAGTATTCATGGCACTCAAAAACAAACTTAGAAAATGCACTGTTGAAAAACATTTAGCTGTGAATCCATTCAAATTATGCACATGTGATTTCTGATAGGGAAAGTATCTGAAAGGATTTTTGCAGAATGACTTTCCCTGAATAGTTTAATCATACTTCCGAACATTAGAAACAAGTACGGAGCCGTGTGCGAAGCAAATTGTACGGGAAACATGATCGATGATGACAGCATTGTTTGGGCAAAATGGAACTTCTCAATCGATGCTTACACCGTTGCTTGGGCCTCAAAGAGTTAAGCAGACACATGGAATCACACAGAAAGCATGCATGTGAATAATGCTGTGTCTCTAGCCACATCATTGCTTTTGTTACCTGTCTGTTTAGACAAAGGCTAACCTCTATTCTACATCCCTATTACAGTTTGATTTGACAGCTCACTTTCATGTTACAGACACACGCACACACAAAATATTTATACATATATTTGTATCACATGTTTAAGCCCATGTATTTAAGGCTAGTAGACAAATCTCCACAAGGCTAGGGAAACCACCACTGTACATCCCTTGAACATTATGGTACAAAAATTATCTCGCATTTTACAGACATAGGTAACATATTTTCTTAAAATATATCCACGTATTTTATAGTTCTAGCTTTGCGTCTGCTGATTCAGGCATAAAGCAGAAGTTACTTAAACTTAACAACAGTCTACACAAATTAACCACATAAACTGATTAAACAGTTTAAGCTTCTTCATTAACACTTTTGGTACTAGCCTATAATTACTCAAACTGTTTATGTCAGGAGATATTCCTGTGTAAAATAGCCAGTGTTTGAATCTTGAGAAGTTAAATAAAAACACTGCAAGACAATCAGCACCACACAGATGCAGACTGGGAAAAATTGAAAACGAGGCAATGCGCATTATTCTTGAATGCACTAGAGACACCTCCTGTAATTCCATGCGATACCCCTTGGATTTCCCCACAATGGAAAACAGAATCAAGCTATCCAGGGCTGTTGCTTTTCTCAAAGTGAAATCAGACCATCGACACCCACTTTATGAGGAATTATTTAAGCAAAAAAAAGAGTAGACTCAAACGAGGCAAATCCTGGATGGGTCGTGCTGAGGATGCCATCGAATATGTTTGCCGCTTACTGACATTAATTTTGAAAAGGAATGGATAATTATGCCTCCCTCTTCAAACATTAATATTACAGTTCATATCACACTTGATGGAAGTTGTAGAGAGCAGATTCCTGGCATTGTTGACACTGATTGATGAAAACACAGATGAAGGTGATGCTGTAGTTTACACAGATGGGTCAGTAATAAGGGGCCAGCGAAGTGCATGGGCTTTCACAGTAAGCTCAAGGGGGAAAACCATCAAGGAGATGAATGGCGCTTTTGCTGTTACAACTAGTAGCCTTACAATGGAAACTATGGCTGTAACAAGGGCTTTAGCATGGCTTGGTACTCAAAAGTTCACATACGTATGCTTTCTTAGTGACTCAATGAATATGCTTGAAAAAATCCAAGCTGGATTTATCAGGCAAAAATGGATTGAAACACTAAGCACTTCCCGAATATCTGCCCTAACCTTCATCTTTGTGCCAGGTCATGCGGTGTTCGAGGGAACGAGCATGCAGACTATCTTGATGACACTGCAGTTGCTATGGCTGGCCCAGTACTGGACAGAAGTGATGTTTTCAATGCCAAGCGCTGCACTTACCGTACTGAGGAGCACGCCAAAGGACATGACTCCATATCCCTGTCTAGACTGATGGACATGGGGGTGCAGCCTGGAGCTGCAAGAATGAACATTTCACTAAGAGGACAAGACGTTTCATTAACCAACATAGAACAGGCATCATCAGTCATTTTACACTTGTGGAGCTTTTGAGGAGGAGATTGGAGCACCTATGGATCTGTCCGGAGTGCTGTGATGATAATCCTTTCTAATCACTAATCACTGCGAGACACAAAGAGTAAAATACATCATCCGTCCTAATACAGGACACAGTTTTATTATTTGAAAGTCCCACCCCGGCTGATGCTGGGAGCTCTAATATAATCTAACGGTTGAACAGGGTTTCTGGGACGTGCCTGGATGATTCTCAACTGAATGGTGGGACTTTATGTCCACAGTGTTTATCGCTTGATGTGCAGTCCTGGTAGGGTTAAACATAACCTACTCTAAAGATACAAATACTACATGCAATAAAAGAGGAGTAGGAAATGCCCACTTTCTTTAGACTAATAAACAAACACATTACAAGTTACATGCGATTGAAAGAGTTCATCTAGAAAAGTGGCATGACACCTCACCTTAAGTTCTCAAATTCCTCAGACAGTTGGAGTGTGGCTACAAAATAGGATGCCTCACTCAGCAAAGCTTCCTGTGGCCAGTCACACATCCAGTTAATCTGGCAACCAGTCAAAAGGCCAGGGAAGTTGCTGCAAGAGATAAGAAACCATTCTTGTTATAATTTATGGTATTGCACTGATCAGCGGTTATATGTTATGTTCATCAATATTCATCATCCTCACAAACTGAGAAGTAGATTATTTATAAAATATATGGCAGCATGTATATATATATATATATTTAGGCTAGTGTGTGTATGTATTATGTGCTTATAAGAGAGAAAGGGAAGATTGAAAGAGACAGGAAGACCCTGGGGTGGGGGGTTAGATTTTACATGCAAGCTGTAAAACACAATACAACGTGCCAACTGTCCTTTTAAGGACATGCAGAAGAGAAAGAAACAAAAATATATAGGGCATTTGGACAGATAATAACTTACTGAAAAGATAATACATATATCTAATTTAATTAGATCTGGTTTTTTTTTATGGTGGTACTCAATTGTATCCTTTTTAAGGCATCAATTTTTCAGATCTACTTGAATAGATGCTTTGTGGTGAGTAGCACACCTTTTATCTAGAAAAAGCCCTATATATATATCTATATATAGACAGCAAATACTAATGTTATATAGACACTGAATACACATAATTTCTAGATAAATGACCTATCACCATACCCTGAGGGGAGACCCCACCCTCCCCCGGGTGTAGTGGACACCCGCCTGCGAATCCAAAAGTCAGATTTTAAATCCAAAGAGCTGGCATTTCTTAAAAAATGACCTTTGCTCCCAGGTCGACCAAGCCCTAAATGGGTACCAGATTGAGTCATGGGAAAAGGCCAGCATGATGCTGACAACACTGCCCAACAATTACTGACTGGGCTATAAAATATAAGCCTAGCTCTATATGACCAATACATCTCAAGGCGTGGAAAAAGGGTCCTTTACGTTTACTTTACTTTGCCATACTCTAAGCCTTCTTGGACATACTGTGCTAGTCCCACATAGTTTTAGATCTATCAGCACTTGACGGGTGATGTGCTTAAAGACTTCAATGGATTTTCTTGTTTATGTTCCATTTGCCTTCGCAATTCCGAGATGCCGGGTTCGATTCCAACCGCAGACAATTTAGCAGCAGAACGTTTCGTGTTTATTTCAACAATGGTATCAAGAGTTGACTATCGAGAATGCAATGGCAAACTATTGAATGTAAAACTGCTTAGCAAAACCATAAACAGCCAACAAATGCTGTGACTGGTTCTTCAGCATCCTTAAAACATATGAAACTTACTTACCATTTGTCCTGGATTAACTGCCATATGTTAAAGTTGAGAGTGATAAGCAACAATGAAATTGATAATCTAATTAAATCACCATTGATCACTGGCATCTTGAGAGCTATTAGACTGAAATGGTTGGGGCATATTAAAAGAATATCAGATGACAGAGAGGTAAAAACTGTATAAAGATAGCTGAATGGTCACAGACTATGAGGCCGACCAAGAAGATGATGGAGAGATAATGTCCAGACAGACCTGCAACCACATGGTGTTACCAACTGGAGGGAGAAGGCCGACCAGGGAGATGCGGGTGATATCTGCAGAAGTTAATTTCAAGGGCTCGAATACTGAAGAAAAAGAAAAAGAAGATGTTAAAATTGGCTTCAGCGGAGCAAATGCTCTTTGTAACGCCGTGGAAAAACTTGAAAACAAAATGTGCACTCACTCTTTTGCTGTTTTAAGTAGATCATGACTTGACTGTAAGCAGATCACAAAATGAAGATTACATTTCACCCTTGAAATAAAATATTTCATGGGATCTACAGAAACCCAGAGCAGCTCTCTCTTCATTGTTGGAAGTATGGCCTGGAGAAGACCATCAATCTCATCATTAGAGAACAAATGTGAATACTCTCCACAGATGAGCAGACTGTTGATGGCATCAAGGTAGCTGGGATCGTGCAGGTCTTGAGACTGTCAAATTTAGAATAAAGAGAAAAAAAAAAATAATTATTTTACTGCGTAAACTGTTTTACTATGTCTGGCAAAGTTGTAACCAAGTCAGTTTTAGAACATCACATTTACTCAATCAGGAAAATGCAGATACAGCACAACCACAAATATATTATTTTTAAAAGGGCCAGATTTACATTTCTATAAAACGATTAAAAAAAACACACTGTTTGCAGATTTTGCTAGTGCATCCCATCTTGTGTAAGATGTACAGTCATACTTAATACATCCATTGGAAAATATAAAGAAAAATAACATACATAATACATTAATTGGAAAATTTAAAGAAAAATCACATACAAAATACATCATTGGAAAATATAAAGAAAAATCACTCTCACATTGCTTGGACTAAAAAAAAAAATATGTAATACTTCAACTGCTTTCTATAACATTTTCACACTTGAG